>JAAAKL020007747.1:0-16581 GCA_010016065.2 Carybdea cf. marsupialis auct. non (Linnaeus, 1758)
AAGAAGACAATGCCCTATACTGAACATAATCAAGGGCGAATATGACCTTCTAGTTACACGAAGCCCTACACAAAAGGCACTACTTTACGTTGATCACGACCAACAATGGGTATAAACTTCCCCAATACACGGGGCCTTCAGGGAAGAAACAACCCTTTGTAGATACAAGGTACCTTCGAAGAAGACGCTGGCCCACGCAAATCACGAGCAAGACCGGTTACTATTCTCTCAACTATACGAAGCTCTTCGAGTTAGGCACTAAACTACGTTGATCATGAGCAAGGCCTAATGTTTCCTTCTATATTACATGGAGTTTGGAGGAAGATGCTTTCTTTAGTGGATCATGACCAAGATCAGATGCTATCTTCTCAGTTATACGGGATCTTCTTCATAGACATTACCTTACACTGACAATATTGACAATGAGAATGCGAGAACAGTCGTTTGACATAATAATATCAAAATACAATTCGATGCTTTAAGTTTAAGTCAAAGAGCTACTGTCTACGTGTTGATGGGATGAGCTTAGGTTTGGGCTTCCACATATGTTGTGTAGGTAAGGCAGTCGCCAATGATACGTCATTTGACGTATTGGAAGTCTACTACTGGTTAAAATAGCTGACAGTTAACCAGTTCAGAACTGCAAAGAATATAACAGAGATAAAAATAGCGACTATTATAAGATAAGCTTAAACAAATAGCTACCAGATGTTTTAGTGTACGATTAGACCAGGCAGAAAATAGCCCTGCAAAAGATTTACGGGGTTATATGAAATTAAGTTTATTCTCGAAAAATTCTTAATAGCAAGCAATCAAAAACCAAATCATAAACGAGAGAAAAGGGTCTAGAATTTTCAAACTACAGAAAGCATTTCAAACAGTGTTGAACCTATAATATACATTGTTTATAAATTATGCTACTAGAAATGGAAAATGACCAATACAGATACCATTTCTCTCCTAAGAATGAATATGAACCGACTGTTTAAAACTCGGAGGATTTGCTTCCACTTTGTTTCGATTGAAAAAATACAAATTAACTTTCGCAAATATATTGGGAAGCTAAAAAATCAGTCTACCAAAGGCTGACTGTATATAGTGAAACATTTTATACCACACTGTAATCATCGTTAAGGTAGGCTATTAACAAGATGTTTAACAGGTGAACCACAGTACAACAGTTCAAGCTCAGATATTTTAAAGCAATAACCACTGAAAAGAGACAATGGAAATATCCCATAGTGAGTGTACATTTCAATCTGTAGATCCTACAACTAAGACATTGTCCGTAGACCCTATAACGGTGCTAAAGGAAAGAAAAATTTGAATGATATAAAGTAGCTTAAAACTGCCCGAAATAGCGAAAACATTTTAGTACTGAAAAGCTTAGACGTCCGCATCAAAACAAGAAAAACGTTGCTTTGCAAATAAAAAGAATTTGTCTGTTCATTTGGCCTTTTCGCTTAAACACGCAGTTGCACAGACACTGACTGATCAAAACAACACCAGTCTAGCAGTCAGACTTCTGATTGACAACTTTCAAAACCAACTTGGGTACAAGTTTCATTGATTTCTTCTCAATTCCAATTCTGACGATATAATACTCTGAGGAGTGTCAGACAAAAAGTAGCTTTCACTTCCAAAATGTTTTCGCTATTTCGTGAAGTATTATTGTTTTGTACCATCAATAAACTTTTTAAAAGTATCTTGAATTTCATGTCTTTTGTCTTGGTTATCTACACGGTTGCCCTATATGATGACATGGCATTGAAATTTTGAAATATAATGCAACGTAGTATCAGGATAAACGGAATATACAGTGGGAGAAAGCTTTTACTGTAAACCTGAAACAGGCCCGTGAGCCCAATGTTGCAGTGTAATATTTGCTTTGCCAGAAACAGATAAATACCCTTGATTTCTCCGCTGATTGGGCTTCTCTAGCGAGTTGGTAGAGTAGTCGAAGACATTTCACAATAAATAGCACGTTCATGATTTTCTGATCCTTGTATTGATTTCGTCGATAATAAATCAAATTCTATTATACATGCTATGTTACTTCTAAAAATTGAAACATAATTTATCTCGTTTCGAACGTCGCTCCACTAACTGATTTACTGGTTATCTCTGGCCATATGTATACAAATATATCCATTGTAGGCTCTTTTGTTTACATCATTACTAAGTTAGTTTTATCGGGTGGCACGCAACGTCTTAAATTGACGTCTTACATTATGGCTATGTATAAAAGCATGGGATCCGTGAATGAACATTACTTAGTAGTATACTTATAAACTTACATTAGTCGTGTACTTCTAAACTTACATTAGGGGCTATAAATAAATGTTAATCAAAACAATGTTACCTTACCTTGTCTGGCAACAATCTGAAACTGAAACGGTCCACCCCCTAATGATCTTGTATGTGGAAACATCCACCAACTATCTTTATTGGACAGCATAAGCTTTGTCTTGATTTGAGAAGAAATAGGGAAAAAAAATTGTAAGACAAGTCTTTGGTTTGTCGATGTAAAGATTATCAACGTCTTAAATAGAACCAATGGATAACACTATCGAAAATCTCCTTCTTGCAGAAAGTGTATAATAATCTTGTATCAACTACACCTGAACAACAATACGTGATGCATATGAATGAAGCGTGTGGCATGCTCTTAAGCCTGTTGCTTTGCAAGGGGCTTTCCTGAAAGACAAATGTAAGTTAAATACTTGTTTGGTTAATACCTGAAAGTTGCCAATGTTGCTGATACTCTTTCTGGATCCAACGCGGATTGTACGAGGAGCACAATATTGATTAATTCTAGCAAATCCTTGTATCATTTCTGTTTCAACTGCCACATACCCAGAAAATGGCTTTGTTGGTATCGGGCCATCTCAGGAAAAATTGACAAGTCTGTTCCACAGCACGTTTATTGAATTCTTGGATGATTTGTTGTGGAGAAGGACAAGGAACCAAGATACAAGATAACACAAATTTTGATCCTCATCTAAAATCTACTCAACACATGAACTACTTGCTTTTTACTTTTTTGTCCTACAGTCCCTTGAGGGTAATTAACCCTTTTGAGTTGCAAACTATTTGTACAGTAAAGAAGCATATAACTGGCCTATCAACTGCTTACTACTTTTCACTAATTGCAATACCAGGGTCCATGTTCTAGAAGAGTGTGCAGACGTTGTCAAAAACGTGAAATGGAATATTTTCCTCCGACAATTCTAAAAGCATCGCGTCTTCAGCAGCAACTTCATCCTTTAAAGTTGAGTAAATGATAATAAAAGTAGACTTCATTGACGATGAAGATTACGAAGCGGCGATTCACTTGAAGTACCTGGTGGCACCGCATGCGAACGCGTAAAATGCTAGAATTTTCAGAGATGTACTCAGCCAGAATAGTTAGAGTTGTACTTTGCTAGAATGTTAGAAATTTAATTAGCTAGAATAGTTAGAGATGTACTTTGCTAGGGTAGGGTTAGGATTAGGGGTTAGGTAGGGTTAGGGTTAGGGGTAAGGGTAGGGTTCGGGTTATTGTTAGGCTTAGGGGTTAGGGCTATCGTGAGGGTTGGGGGTTAGGGTACTAATATCTACTCTTACAAAGGGATTCTAGCAAAGTACATATTAGCAAGAAGATTTCTATAATAGCATAACTTGGCAATTCTAGCAAAGTACACGACTAAAATTTTAGCATTTTATAGCGTCCGGCATCACATGCAGGAGACAAATAGATTTGCCAGCATCAATCTTGTAGATACTCGTGTCATTCCTATGTTTTGAATTCTGAAATATGAGCGTGGAAACCTTGCTTTGAAAATATGATCACCCTACCGCAAAATTTATATTGTGCATGATTAGTATTTTGTGACGCCTGAAGTGTCACTTAAAGTCCATTAGCATCAACATACATCAAACGAATATCGCATATTCACAAACCAAGCAGGGTTAATTAAAATTTGGTAATAAAATGACACAATTGAAGAGTTCATGAATCTCAGTATATAAAAATCTACATTATTGGAATTACTATCAAAGTGACACCTAATGCAGATACATCTAATACAAGAAATAGACCAAGATAACTAATATATTGTTCCATGATAAAAACAGAGCTATAATGCAAGATTTACACTCCATTAACTGCAGACTATCTACGGTATATCTGGAGGGTATGGTGGAAGAAAAAAGAAAACGAGGAAGGCCACACAAGGGCTGGTGCGACAACGTTTATACTTGGTCTCAGCTAAACGTAAACCAACTAAACATGACAACGAAAGACCGGAATCAATGGAAATTACTTTCTCATGTTAGTACGCAATCTGGTTTTACCTGAGATAGCGGAATATGATGCATTATTACAAAATATAGCTCAAATGCATTTTTGTGTCAAATGTAAGAGTTCATTATAAACAACTCAACGACAATTGTTATCAACATCAACTATCAATATCAACACCAGAAAATGATCATGATTCACATCTTCAACATCAAGGAACAGTAGGTGGATCATATTAATTAAAAAACGTGATTCACCTAAATCAGACAGGTTCATAAGAGCAGCCCACGTATCAATAAAGTTCTATTGAGGACACAACATACCGTGTCATCAAATGTAGACTAAAAAACGCAAATAACATTTGTCGCTTACCACTCTAACATAATCTACATGTATGTTACAGACCAAATCTTATTTAGTTAAGTATTTAGTAAGTGATGTACCATGCTTTCCATGCGGGCTGACATAGGAGCGTACATACGTTGAAAAACAGTAGATTCATCTTAACAAACAAAAAGAGAGTGTTTAGATACTTCGAGTGGGGCTATACCCAGGCGTTCACCGAAGTAGAAAATGGACAGCAAAGTATTATCATTTCTGTCAAAAAGATGGGGAAAAGAAATCCAGCTGGAAATACGAAAGTAGCTTTAAAAAAATAAAATCAAATAAAATGTGGTGACTATGCAGTTTGACACGAACAAGCACAGTGACACTGTATTAAGTCAATTGTTTAAAATAGTGCGAAAATGATTTATTTAAAATCCTTCACTCAATACAAGGCAGGGTTGCCACCTCAAGGTATTAAGTTGCTTTGAAGGAAGTGGAAATAAAAAGTAAACAGAAAAATAGATGTAATTTCAGAGTAAAAAGTTGAAGATTTTCATGAAGATGGCAATTAATAGTAGATTTATCCTTACTTGGCCGTTTGAGTACAAGTAAAATGCGGAATCTTCACACGTACTGTCGAAGCAGATTGGTAAAAGTACATCGATGTTTCCATCTGCATCTACGGTGTCACAAAAACAATGAGGGTAGAGCTACATTGTGCACAATATTGAACAGTAAATTTGATATTGGGGTAGCAGGATGTGGTAATTAATGTCTAATCATGCCCTAGTCACTGGGTGGCTGGTGCGTACTGCCTACACAGCAGCAGAAATTGACTACATCAGGGATAAAACTGCACGAAATAGCGAAAACAATTTAGTACTGAAAAGCTGTCTGACACTCCTCACAGTACAAAATCGTCAGAATTGAGATAGGAAGAAATCAGTCAAACTTATACCAAACTGTGTTTTGAAAGTAGCCAATCAGATGTCTGATTGCTAGATTGGTGTGTTTTTGATGAATCAGAGTCCATAGCCCAAAATAAAGGTAATGCATTAGATATAAAGCTATTATGATCTATTTGGCACTTAAATGAAAACAAGCATCACAAAAGATAATCTAAGGGAGAACGTCAAAATGCTTGCGATGGGAAAAACAACAGAAACACCTGATGGACAGATATATGTTATTATTCTTCTATTAACAAGTAATATACACAACAAGTAAAATGTGCTGGACATATATATAGATATAAGAGACATTTGCAATCTCCTCAGTTAATATTTCAATAGAAAATGAACAGTATTAAGGAGGTTTCATTAATATTATTTGTAGTATTCACACAGCAAATATATAACTAGCGGAATTTCTTTCTGGATTTCTGCAATATCTCTGATAGCTTTAGATATACCGAGTCTTTCTCAAAATTTGCGCTGACCCTCACAAACAAGCCTCCGGTACTACATCAATGCCAACCATAACACCTAGCTTCTTAATCCATCCTTCCTGATTGGCTCTTATTGTGCTCAGAGCAATACCTATAATGGGAATGATGTCCTCTTCGTCGCAAGCCCATATTTGTTTTCTATCTTTCTTCTACTCCTTATATCTTATTAGCACCTGTGTTTCCTTGCCCAGCAAACAAATACCAAATGGGCAAGCAACATCAATTATTGAAAAAGTTTCCTTTTCTGATACCAGAATATCAGGTTCATTGTGTTCAAGCTTGTGATCTGTTTGTATTGACATAACCCACAAGATTTTTCACCTGATCATTTTCCACTGCACCCACAGCACATTTTTGTACATTTTCTTATCATAGAATTGCATGCAATGCTGCAATACAACTGCTGGGGTTTGTCTCAAAATTATGGGCCATAACAAACGGCCATAAGATTCCAGGACCTTTCATAGAGTTCTAGAAGTTCCCAATAAAATAGATTTCTGCAACAAAGCTACCTGTAACTTCATGCCTAATTCTTTAAAGTACCCATGTAGAGCTTTTTGGAATCATTGCATAGGCTCCTATCACTACAGGTATAACCTTGGCTTTCACTTTTCACAAAGATACTGTTTCTCTGGTAATATCCTCATACTTTTCAATTGTTTCCACCTCCTTGACAGCTATGTTCCTGTTGATTGAGGCAGCTTTATTTACTGCACTACAAGCTTTCTTCACTTCATTCACTGCTGCAGTATCAAGCCTTTTCACTTGCATTTCACAATGAAACACGAACATCTTTAAAAAACCGGTGGATCTTCACTTCATTCACTGCTGCAATGTCAAGTCTTCTCAATTGTATTTCACAATGAAACACGAACATCTTTAAAAAACCGGTGGATCTTCACTTCATTCACCACTGTCAAGTCTTCTCACTTGTATTTCACAATGAAACATGAACATCTTTAAAAAAACAGTGGAACTTCACTTAATCCACAGCTGCAATGTCAAGTCTTCTCACTTGTATTTCACAATGAAACATGAACATCCTAAAAAAACTGGTGGATCCTTACTTCCCTTTATCTCTTCATATTAGATATTTATCTATCATACACTATCAAAACGGCTCAAATTAACGCTTAGTGAAAGATATTTTGCTTTAAACATATTTTTCTGTCAGTCAGTGCAGTTTCCTGACTTTGACAACAATATATAATTGTTTGGTGCAAACAACGAATTCAATTTCCATACTTGACTTTAATTGACATTGAAGTGTGAATGGTAAGATAGCACTCCTGACAATTGCCAAAAATGACATACCTACTAAACACTATTTAATAAGTTGAAAACAATAAGAGCACCTTGTCTAAAACAAAGGGGACCATTTTCCAGAGGGGGCTCGGCAATCCCCCATATACTTGGTGCCTATTGATAAGTTTACTTTCCTGTCTCACTACTATAATAAGGTGTTTTAACTATAAAAACCTAATTTTTCAATCCTAATTTTGCATGATAGACACAGTCTTCTGCATTATAATACCTCCTCCTCCTTACTATCAAGTATTATCACTACACTATCAATTGAATGTCATGTACCCATCATGTTCATAATTTTTTGAGGTTGCCTATCAATTTGCTGCAGTTTTTCCCTTTTCCAGTCAATGAATGCTGCAGAACATCTGAGTAACAACATTGCCCATGTACTGGCAGCTTTCATGGCACTCGCTTTGATTCACATATTTTTTCTCACAAGTCTTAGGTGCTCTTGCTTTACTTTCTCCTTCATTTCACCCTACGTTATTTCATTTTCCTCTACCATACCCAAGTATTTATAACCTTCAGTTTTTCAAATATCTTTGCTTGAAACTTGAAACCAACCTGGAGCTCTTTCAATACTAATACGTGTCAGAGGGGTCAGCGCCACTACAAACAACAACTGTGACAATGCATCTCCCTGCAAAATTCCTCTCTTAATATTCACACTACCAAGGACCTCTCCACATGATGCCAAATCTACTGCCCATTTCTTCAGGTTTTCTGCCCTTTGACACTTGGTGCAATACCAAGAAGATCCAGAGAGTCAAGAATCCAGGAATCTGGAACCAAATCAATCTATCAACAAGAGATCATTGGTACCCTTACTATTTCTCATTTTGTTCCTCTGGCAATACATTTCTACTTTCTAAGGAACTATACATTTCATCTGCAAATACGCCAGTGAGAAGTTTCCATAACAGAGTGAGGTAAGTAATAGGCACATAGTTACTCTCGATATTTCCTTTGGCCGGATCTTACATTACAAAACCTTTCTACCTTTCGTCATCCAGCCAGGAATGCTTCCTACATTCAGACATTCCAGACCTAGCTCAGAAATTCTGCTGTGGAAGTGTTTTAAGTTCCTTAGCCAGCAACCTTGAATCAGATCTGGACTCGGAAACTTTCCAGCAAGAACTTTTCTCAACTTTTCAACTGTGATTGTAACATCTGACTGGCTTTCTACATTTGTTTCTTGTTTCAAAACTTGTAATCACTGTATCTTTTTTGTGATCTGCTGGTTAACTCCATATACTGCCCCAACATGTTTTCACCTTTTCACAGTCTGGTGCCACTTCATACATTCCCCTCATTCAGTTCTTAATAAAGTGTGGCTTGGTCCATATGAAACAATTGAATTTGGTGAAATTGCTTTATTGCACCCTTATATCCTCCCTAGGTTGCTTCTTTTTGTTATCAACTTTTCTTTTAGCTTCTCCCACACAACAGTTACATTTCTGTTTCAATAAATATCCTAGCTGAAGTTCTTTATATGTTTGGTCTTCAAATTTTCTGCCACGAGCAAGTAATTCAAGTCTGTCTAAATCTCTTCTCATTTTTGGATGATTCCTTGCACCATTCTTTTCTACATTGTTTCTTTCAATTCTTTGTACGAATGTATCCCTTTACTAAGCCTTTCAGTCACTACAGAAGCTCCCTCATAAATTAAGTTGTTTATAATAGTGATATTATCACTGTGAACCTTTCCCTATGTGATACTCTTGTTGTAACCTTGAGACTTTTCTTTCTATGTTCTCCTTCTTCTTTTTACAGATGCCTTGAAATCGTTTCCATCCTCTGACTTGATGCATTAGCTTAACAAAATAGTTACTGGCCTAATCAGATTGGTGCTTCCTGAAGTCATTACTTCCCTACGGGTTGCTTTTGCCCATTAAATACGAGGTGAAGATGATGTTCTTACAGAATAATACACAAAAAAGGAGCTTATGTTTTCAAAAACCTACTTTCCCTTTCAATGTATTCTTCCTTATTGCTTGAAGGTGTTTTAATCACCTTATTAGAAATGATGTTCTTACTTTGAAAGATGATTCAAATAGTAATTGCACCATTAGAACACAAAGTGATGCATATGGGATTGTTACATACCTGGCATTGCCACTAAGGAGCTCATTCCACGTGTATCTTTATCAATATACATGTACATAACATGCTTTTACATGCACTTTTGTGTCAACATTTACGCTTGTAAGTTGAAAAATAAACAAATACCCTTTGAAGTGGTATGACCTAACAATTCATCAAAACTGCCAAATAATCACTTATCCGAATAGATATTTAATTGGAGAACTGAAATTGAAAGAAGTATAATAAGTCTTTCAATGCTGGATTTGATTGATAAGAAGCTGACACCTGACTTTTTTACAACCACCGATATACAGGTTGTGACTGTCATTCTGCAGGGGACTGCATTTGGTGTAGGCTTGATTTTCTTTTACAATTCTGAGCTGTTTTCCCATATTCATAAATAGTAGAATGACATGAATCAATGAGATTCGAGATCAATGAAAACAAAACCATCCAATTTACAACACAAAATGTCCTTTATAAAAGAGGTCTTGGGATATTTAGTTGTCCTTATAAACTTAATAAGGCCGGTATAATTTAATGCATAAATTAAACACTGAAATAGTACCAGTGGGTGTCAATGAGTCAATTTTCTTTCAAATCAACCATCAGTAACCAGGCAAATTTAAGCATCTATACCTCAATCTGCATTCTGAAAGTTACAAAATAATATTGTCTCCTTTACCCAAACCCATTTACTCCACAACGTGGTTCACAAGAATAGAGACAGTTGTGTCCACCTTCAATCCTTATAAAAATCTAATAGATACACTTGGAAAGGCTGCCACTACATCTGCAACACATATGAGAGCATATACAAGTGGCTTACATAATAACTTAATGACAGCAAAATGCTGCTCATCCCATGAAATGCTTGCTGCAGCAGAAATGTTTCAAGATGAAGCTATGGGAAGAGGGGGCCTTACATTAAATCTTCACAGCAATGTAGGATGATGTCAAAATATGGCTTCGGAATACCATCTCCAGCCTGGTAAACATGAAGTTGCAAAAAGGTATGGATCTGTTCCATAGAACATGGTGGATCAAGGAGGATACTTACTATACACGGCTCTTCCAGGCACTGTACAATGCAATAACAATCATGGATGTCACATCAACTGATCTGACTTCCTAGGATAAACTTTCCACAAAGCTACTTGAAGAAAATTATCGTTCTCAATCAGTTGCTACTCATAAAGAACTTTTGCATTTTCCTAATGATAATTCTCCTAAGACCTAGTATCAGATCACTGTACAATATTTTCAGACATCAACCCAATGTAAAATGTTCCCTAAGGTCCAGCACATATTGGTGTTGTTATTGCTATTTTACTGACAGTTTATTAAGCACCCTTCATAATGCAGGGTGAGAGTCTTGGTGAGAAACACTATGAACTGACCTGAACTCAAACACTTTATGGCATTCAACATAAATAGGAGCATACTGGACAAAAACTGCACCTTGAGTCATTAGTGAACAATTCATTTTTCATCATGTAAGCACAAGGTGCAGTGTGCTTCTGACCTTGAACACTCACAAATACAATACACAAAATCTTTTTGATTGCTCCAAAATAGCAAACAACTTTTCTAACCAAATGTTGACACATCCATGCCATCCATTTATTTCCTGATTTTAGTATGTAACAATAAAAGGACAGGGAACAACAGGAGAATAGTAATCTGGACCCAACTTAGATATAAGGTTAGAAGGACTCTACTCCTCTCATGATTGAGTGAGTCTGTGCCCAAGCATGACGTTATTAAGGCATAATCTGAGGATAGTCAATGATTTCACAGTTATTTTTCATTCATGATGGCATTGATATGTACTTTCTGATACATTGAAACATTTGGAACTTTCACAGACCAACATATTGTGCTCTCCAATCTGTTAGCTCATCAAATATCTGAAAATATCAAAGCACTTGCTTTTTGAATCTCTTGAGAATGGTCCAAAAAGTCATAGGTGTTGTTACTTAGAATTTACATTAGAAGTCATGGGAAAAGAGATTGCATGGCAGAGGTATGGCAGAGATTTACAGCCCTGTCCCTGTGGATAGGCAATACTGACAACTTACATTATAGGGCCTACCTATTACTAGTTGATATTTAAATATCAAATATTTACTCACTACTGCATACCCTTACTAGAAGAAATTGCAGCACTTGTTAGAATTGACGTAAAACCTTAGTATTCAATTTTGTCTTGTCTGCAAGTACCTGCATTATCTTATCTTATCTGGTCCTATCTTTTATATAAAGTTTTGAGAAGCGGTGATATTTATGTTATCAAACTGAGTTGTAATCTCTGGAAGCCAGTTGTAACAATCATAAACATTGACCATTCCAACGTGCACAAGTAATCCGTCTATTCGATTGTACATTAATAACAAACAAATCAATAATCAATACCTGTTCTCCACGGGGTCATATCTTTCAACATCATTCAATCGAACAGTTCCATCAAATCCTCCGATAGCATACAATTTCCCATTGAGAATGGCAACGCCAACCCTGCTACGTTGCGATGCCATAGGGACAACCGGGAGCCACTGTCCTGTCATTGTGTCAAACTTTTCTACTGTCGCTAACGAATCACCTGTTGACGCTAATCCACCAAGAACATAAATAAGTCCAGCAGCCTCACTACACCTTCTTGGACAAGTACGTGAGCTTTTTAGTTGCTTCCTTCTCTCCGGCATTAACATGTAATCTTTTGCTTCGTCAATCAAATCACGACACAAAATATTGCTGTGTATTATCTCTTCCGAAAGAACACGATCACTTAAATAATGAGGGGACAATAAAGGTAAACGGACCTGCTCAAGAAGTCTAGGTAAATAATTTCTCCTCTCGTTCACCTGTTCTTTCACCCATGCCAAAATTGCTTCAAAAACCTGTTCCTCAGACCTGACGTTAAGATCATCTCTAGAAATTAAATCCAAGATTTCATCTATAGAAAGTTCGTTAAATTCCTCCGAGCCTGCAACCTCGACGAAATTCTTGTCTAGAAAAGAATTCGCGGCATCCAGTAGTTCCTCGCATGAAAATGTATCTGCAAGATATCGTACTGTGATACAGTTCTCGGGATGAAGCTTTTTCATCAAGAAACTAACACAGGCGTCCTTGACACTAAATACCTGAAGAAATGCTGCTGCTGACAACAGATGTTGAACGTTCTCCACAGTAATAAGCAATCGCCCTCCGTACAAGAAATCAATGAGGTCTTCTAAAGCATCCGGATGTAGCCCTTTCATCTTAACAGTTTCGGCTTTACTATCTGACATATCAACATTAAACATTGCGCTAAAGTACGGGGTTGTAGCAGCAAGGACAACCCGGTGTGCTAAAATTTTCTTGTCCTCCACGACGATGGTTATGTCGCAAAACTGACCTGCCTTCCTGAAACCGTTGAGCGCTGTAAACGTACCATGCAATATATCGGGTCTCGAAGACATGGAGAACACCTCCGTTTCGACGGTAGGCGCAACGAGTTCTTCCTCGACATCCATTGATCATGTATTTGTATCTTTTTGCAGTCAACTTGAAATCACTTCTGCCCCGTTACCTACGAAAACTGATCAACGCTCTGACCGATCGCCAGTAGGTGAACGCCGCCATGACATCGATAGAAATTCGACTGATTTTTGGGAACCTCTACCTCACTATGAGACGTGAAAATCAAAACAAACATTTCAGGCAACAACCTTCTATCTAAGGAAGAATCAAATCAGCCTGAGTCACACACAAGGGTTCATCAATGAATCACAATCATCAATTGATCTAAACTCGATATTATCTGATAACGGATATTTGTTACAACTATACTTTTCCTTCAGTTTGCACAGTCTGGGAAAAGTATTTCGATATTTGGCAAAAGATAAAAGAACCGCTTGGTAAAACCATAGATCTGGATAAGTTTATTCAGATCTATGGTAAAACACATGTCGTTTTGACGTAAAAGGGCCATGAAAACAACAAAGCATGCAGTTTCTGTCACTCGAGGTCTCAAATAACGTAGGAGACACGGTGTGTCTGGCCTGAGGAAAGTGTTACACAGTAGGATCCATTCATTTAACAGATTCATTGGATGGATGTAATGAATAGTTTGGTTTCATTACATGGCTTCATCACATTGAAGACTCATTAGATATTTTTACCGTTGTCACAGTGTCGATTCATTACATTTAAGGATCAATTGATTGATCAAGATTCATAAATTAGTCTAGTGTGACTTGGGCAAATTGACGAATAACACTGCTTTACCCGTGCCTATAAAAGAGCAGTGCAACAACGTCTGCGAAGTCGCTCCAGCACGGTACTTTACGGGAAACAAATGTGGACCACCGTTCCAAGGGGTGAATAGTCTACGGTGTCTTCTCCATAGGTTTGATAGCAAGCCCAGGGGTGTTGTCGATATTCTAATAATGTAATATTTTGAGAGCAGTAGTAAATCTCTTTCAGTTTTGGTTGTCACGTGATGTAATAATAGATATTGATAATGATCCAACAGAGCAGAGCCCAGGTTTGCATTCGTGTCTAAGCACTTTCAAAGGAATCATGAGTGAAATAATTTCAACACTGAATACGCAGTTGTATGCCATATACAGTATATAAAATTTAATAGTAACTTCAATGGTTGTAATGTATGAATATATCAGCGTCAAAGAATAACCCTCCTCTCAAAATTTTTAGCCAGTCTAAGGATTTGAATTTGTACCTGTTATTTCATTTTCACTCCTCTAGTAACTGGTGTCTGACAGTTACTAGTTACGTAAAAGATGTTAAAACTGGTGCTTGATGCGTTAGTTATGTTATTTTCTCGTTTTAGAAGGCATCTAGAGCTGCCAACAGGATTATCACAGTCCTCTGTTGTGTAGATATATCAACCTGTTTACAAATCAAGTCGAGAGCGCATCCAAGCGTCCCCCCCTCCCCTATACCAATGATATACTCTATAGACATCTAAATTTTAACGAATTATCATAACTTACTACTATACTTATTTTTTATGCAAATGCCTTATTATCAAAACTGTGTTAAGATAGGAGTGGCAAAGACCATGGGCAGTTGAACCCCTCGCCAGCACAGAGACAAACGCAACGGAAATAATAGAAAAATAAAACGCTCAAACTATCAAAGTAAAAACTAGCAGGAAGCAGAATATAACTCTGAGGACTCCGAAAAGATCTAAGTTACAGTAGACTTCAGTAATGTTATTAGCCTGAAAGAAATGCAGTAAAGGTCCCTTCCAAGGCCTGTGATAACTGCAAATTACCTTGAAATAAATTATGAAATTTATTATTATATTGGAGGAATAAAAACCCTCTTTTTAGATTTAGGGAAGAGAGGGTTCTTAGCATACATATAACAAGAAATGGAGAATTTGGTAAATACCTATTTTTACCCTGGTTAGAAAATAACTCTTTTCATATGCACTGGCAAACATGTTTTAAGAACAAAACTAGGCTTGTATCTTTGGAGCAACTCCGTCATTACTCATCAAATAGGATACACCACCTGCAAAGCAATGATGGTGGTATTACCAGCAACAATACTTCCTAATAGGGTATTAATTAGTTATAACAATCCTCAAGTAATCACCATCGAGATAGCTAACCACACACCAGATCAATACGTTTTGTATAGATATGGGACGCCATGGCAACAGTGTTTTAGGCCGTTAAGGATCTAGACTTAACGTTTTATCTAGAAGTAACTTAGGTTATAGGTCAGATCTCAAACTGCTTAATTTTCTCCTTGAGAACAGCAGTCTACTGAAAAGCTTTAACTAGATGCATATTTGATTGGTGGACAGAAGTAAAAGGAAGCGAACCAAAATCATTTTTAAAATAGCCTTTGTCAAACAGTAATTGTTTTCATTTATCCCTCTGATTCAGTAATAACAGGTCAATTTGTACCAGCCTTTTAGTTTTAAACATAAAATAAGGAGACTCGTAACAATGAGGGATTGGGAACCTATACTTATTTTTACTGTTTGGAAAATCGACCGAGAAATTGACTAAGTAGGAACGTGCATTAAACACACAAATATATACTTTGAAATCTACTATTAACTTTTCTTTCTGGACAAAAAATTCTTTTCTGTATTGGCTTAACTCTACTCGAACTGGGTTCTTGTGAGGTGACGTGGACTCGGCAACTACTGAGGACCTTTTAGGGCCGAAAGCATCGCGCTCTACGTAGGGATATTTGTCACACCAAAAAGATGGCAAATACGTTGACACTGTTCAAATATCCCTTACTAGCAAAACGTTGCTTTTCAAAATCTAGAATGCCTTTCGGATTTCAGATTTAAAAGAGAAAAAGTATAGATACTAGGACAGAGAACAACCCTACGCAATACCTTGAAGTGGCAACTCCGTCTTGTATTGAGAGAAGGATTTAAGAAAAAGAAAATACACGTATCGTTGATGACCGTAAAGTATTTTTAAGCACTTTGTACTTACGACGTCATTAATAGTAAAGCAATGCTTTTCAAAACATTTGTTTTGAAAATACCCGTCTTTATATAATCAGGAAAAGCCACAAAGCTTCAAAAAGATTGGTCCATCCTTTCCTCGTAAGACACGCATGATAAAGAACAGAGGCCATATCAGTCCTGCCGCTATACAGATTGAGTAGGGATACTAATTCTTTCACTTTGCGCTCTATAGCTTATAAAGCACTTGAGTAGCAACAAGACCTAAGGCGTTTAAGGTGCACAAATATGAACTAATTGATGGGGTTTTCCCCAATCTCGTAATGTTGATGTAAAATCGATAAGATACGTCACACGCAGTTATCTTCCTGTACAGAAGTTGTTACTCCTGTTGTAAAAGGACGCTCTCTTTTTTTTTTGACGAATAAACCTCTATATGAGAGAGAGGTTTGGAGATGACATGGCTAGATGTTGTAGTTCTAAGTGTTTTCGCAATCCTTTCTATTGGTGGTCACTTGAGTAAAATTCTGATCTATTCTGTTAAGTATCAATGGGCTTATTGCAAGACATATATATATATATATATATATATATATATATATATAACATGAAAAAACAACTTCAGGTTTGAAGCAAGCTTTCGGATTTTCAATCCTTCTTCAGGCTTACAGACGTTGGTCCTTGGAT
>JAAAKL020007748.1:0-16580 GCA_010016065.2 Carybdea cf. marsupialis auct. non (Linnaeus, 1758)
TTTCCCTGGACCTTTCCCTGGACCTTTCCCTGGACCTTTCCCTGGACCTTTCCCTGGACCTTTCCCTGGACCTTTCCTTGGACCTTTCCCTGGACCTTTCCTTGGACGTTTCCCTGGACCTTTCCCTTTACTAATGAATCCCACATTGTTGCCATTCAATATTTTAACACCGAACCATTTATTATTTCCTACTTGCATCTTCTACCATTCTACAAATCCCCCCTTCCCCCCCGTACTTTAATCCTTCTCGTCACGTCGGACCTCACCCAGCCATAATCTCGCATTATCTCGCCCAAGGCCGGCGAACTGAAGCTACCATGTTTTTAAAGCAGATACCTGCTCCCATACAACAAGTATGATTTCATACTTATCCTGTCATTCCGTTTTTTTACCTTATACATCCTCATATTTTCTACACATTTGCAGCTTCTAATCGACGCCTTTATTTTCTTTTCATTATAGATAATGGAACTATAGTACCAACAATCACACAGCCAAAGCAGATAGATCCACGAATAGTTGCCGGTGTTGTGGCAGGTATTGTGTTTAGCGTTATCCTGATAGCATGTGCAGCATATGTTTGTTGGCGATGTCAAAGATCAAAACGGACTATGGAACCTTCTACGGATATAGGCTTGGTTGTGACGCCTCCTGTCGGAGCAGGTTCCAAAACCGCCTCTGTATCAAGCTTAGCGCAGAGTCAGCAAGGCCGAAGTAAAAGCTCGGTGTCAACGTACATATCTGTCACATCACATCTTACGGAACATTCTTTGTATGATCGTTATCGGGTGACGGGCCAGTCTTCGTCATCTCTAGCCAGTGGATACTCTCAGACACCACTGAATCCACCCCCTTCGCTAGTTACCGACAGGCCACTTTCCGCCTTGACTGAATATCGTCAGGATACTGTTTGTGTACCGTCTGTGTGTCACAGCTGTGATGACTTTCGTCATTCTCAAGTATTCAACGACACGATTGTTCGCCGATATATGGAGCATGGACCGCCGCCGCCAACACCAGCGTCGACCGATATTATTGACGAGTCAGAAACGTGTTCCATGTATTATCCATCACAGGTGGACAATAGACTATCTCGATCTTATAGATCACTTAATAGACAATCGCACGGGCGACACCGACGGCACCAGTTCCGAAGGATGGCTGGTGTTGCATCGCCGATTTCGTCGGGTATTCCCGAGGAATCGGAGCCTCTTAGGAGGCATCAGCTTAGCGCTAGCCGAGACACGAATATGGCTAGCTCCACTTTCACGGAACTTTATATAGACACTGATCCTTTCGCACCGCCCCCAACGCCGTGCACAAACTATTTATCGGAAGCGACGTATGTGTCAGACGATTCACGACCTCCGTCGCCAACATGCACGGAGGGAAGTATGCATCCATACCCTCCACCACCATCGCCAACGAGCCAGATGTAAGGAATCAAGTGAAAGAATTAAATATGTCAGTTAAAGACACGAGAATCAGAATGAATTAACGGAATGTACAGTAGAATGGTTCGTTTTGGCGTCGTCGATGGTTCGTCAGTTTTCCTCGAAAGTCGCTAATGTTTCGATGATTCGTCAATCAACCGATCACGGTCCCCGGAAATTCCGAAGGGACAGCTCACAGCTGATTGGTCGAAGAGCAAACTCGGTGATAACCTGTTTCTATTAAGGTTAAAAGGATGTGTATATTGACATTGATATCAGAATGGATAGGAGACGCAAACATACGTACAAAACGGATATTCAATATTAAGTAACTCGAAAACATCTTTTATGAAGAAATAAACGTAGGACGCATCGGCGGCGGGCGGAATCCCGACAAATGTCGGTCACTAAGTACATTTCTAGATGAGCTAGTCCGTAAATGCCATTTTTAAGACCAAAGCAATGCTGAAGTTTACTTACATGTAAAGGGGGATGCAATCGTTATTAGTCATGACTGCAACGAGATATGATTCCGCCCATCAGCCTTCTACGGTACCCAGATATGATCTTGTACGTACTTTGGATTCTGCACGTGTTTCGGATGGAATGCAAACAGCCCCACTCGGTGTAAGAAGTGATGATAGTTTTCACTGTAGCCCGTAACCTCACTGGTTACTCTTTTACATCCCCTGCCCGGCTATTAATCGATGCAGGGATGGGATCTAGATAATTGCCATTTAATGTATAAATGGCAAGACCTTCCCCGTCTTCAAATGTACATTGTCTAAAGCCAATACCAGAATTTTCTCGTTAGGTAACCAAAAGGTAATGTTTTGAAACAAACGATTGTAAATATAGCCTTGGAAAATTTTATGCCATGCAGTGTGGTAGCAACTGGATGCGAGAGAAAGGTCAATTCTCCTAGATCTACGGTGAACTTGGCCCTTATAATAGTTCATCGATCCGTCCTTGTCACTTTCTTCAAACTGATAGCGCTGTGGGTTAAGTTGCTCTACACAGAGGAGTTGTGAAAGGCGTGGCGTAATAACAGTATTCGTTTTTTTTGAAAACGTCCGAAGGTTTAGGGTAACAGGAACTGTCTTGTGATCACAAAACGTGGTGTAAATAGCCTGAGTACCGCCTTAACCCCTGGGTGCACGACTGAAGTGAAAGAAGCAATTCTATTTATACGGATTCTCAGGATTTATGACTGTCATAGTACACCAGATTCCAGCTTGACAGCCCAACAGGGTATCGCACGATTGGCCATTCTCTCAAAGTCCATTTTTTGTCGATGCATTCAGGGCTGAAAGTATTACTTCATTCTTGAACTCAACGTTAGCGACCTTTGCCATCGACATGTTATACTTATAATAATTCCAATGAAAAGCCCTTCAAATTTTCAGGTGCAGTGTACTTTTGCAACATGTCGTCGATTTCAATTTGACTCTTACTCCATAACGTATGGCTCTGCATTGCCAATTTTATAAGAATTATATGGTTTATGAAGAACCCCTCCTGCAGCAGTTTCCTACTGACAGGTTTATTTACTACTTAACATTGGCATCAACTGATTTGTGGCAAAACACTATTTAAAAACGATTCATGTTTGAAAGCAAAACAGCAATATCTGTGTCTTAACCCAACATAGCTTCTCTAATATGTTCAGATTTTGGTCTAATCGCGTTCCGGTCCCCTAACCCATATCCAGAAGAATAATTCTACCAGCATGAGATGGATTTAAGCAGATCGTGTCACTTCAAACACGCGTTAGCTTGGAAAAGATATTGTCTACACCGCTAGTCGGATCCAGTTGCTACCTCACTGACGCTCGTGAAAGTCTCAGACAATTTTCTTACCGCCCTCACTGTAAATATTAAAAGCATTCAACCTTTTATAATTTGTTGACAATTTTTGTAATGTAGCATTAAGTCTGTAAATTACGAAATTTAAGGGTTAGATAAATGCATTGGAGACATAGCACATAAAAACTTTGCTATTTTGTGGTGCTTCAATACTTCCTTCTTCTTGTGCATGTTAACCGTACGACTGACCTAAGTTCTACCTCAGATTCTACTCCTTTCTCTTGCGCATGTTAACCATACGACTGACCTATGTTCTACCTCAGATTCTACTCCTTTCTCTTACACGTGTTAACCGTACGACTGACCTATGTTCTACCTCAGATTCTACACCTTTCTCTTACGCTTGTTAACCGTACGACTGACCTATGTTCTACCTCAGATTCTACTCCTTTCTCTTGTGCCTGCCTGCCTGCCTCGATGCAGGAAGACACACACAAACCCCGTACAAAGCCTGTAACACAATGGTTTCAAACCGAACTAACACGTTAATATTAGCCTATCCCCTCTCGTCCCTTCCCCACAGCATTATTTGCTGATTGAGATTGTCGCTCAAAACGACTGTTTGTCCTGTATTGAGGCTCCCTGGCATCTTTATGGAGCTTTGGGTCGTTTGGCATGGATTTGGTTTAGCATCTGTCCCGATCAGGTGTGACTACACAGGATCTGTGAAACCCTACTCAGTGTCGGAGTCATCGAGTGGCATGAAGGCGGACCAACACTTGATAGTCGGGTG
Organism: Carybdea cf. marsupialis auct. non (Linnaeus, 1758); assembly: GCA_010016065.2. Classification (NCBI taxonomy): domain Eukaryota; kingdom Metazoa; phylum Cnidaria; class Cubozoa; order Carybdeida; family Carybdeidae; genus Carybdea; species Carybdea cf. marsupialis auct. non (Linnaeus, 1758). The sequence goes on from JAAAKL020007748.1 coordinate 4,032, forward strand.
ATGATTATTTGCTCAAACTAACCTTCATTTGTTAATTAGCCAGTTCCTTGTTTTACTGTATATTCAGTTGATTTTCAATAAGAGAACCACTGTTCACCAGAAGCCTCGAGTTGAGGAGTATTTGCCCAGTGCTGTGTTATAGTGAGGGACGTGTCCCAACTGCACTTGTTAATCAGTGGTAAGTTCACTAAGTCAGAAGCTGCGCATCTTGAAGATGGAAGTGATAACGGCAAAGACGTTCACAAGTAGAACGCGTTCACAGTTAGCTGATCTTTTGTTGCTTTGTACCACTAACCTCGATCGAGACTAGATCAAGCTTTTCGTTATTTCCAGCTGCGGAAAAATGTAGTCACGAATATCGGCCGCCATTAGTTGAAATAGCGCTCGATCCTGTGTATTTTACAGATCAGTCCTTGGTACCTGCGCGTGCAGATCTTGGCGGGAAATACCATGTCAAAGGCGTTAAGTGACATGTTACGTTCGCCTGACGTTCTGCCGGATTCGAATTTTAGGGGCATTATAGATATGCCTCAATGACTCGTTTATTAATCTGCCCTTTCGTCAGCTTCACTGTTCATTTAGGGTTGTTTCAATATCGGGCCCATTTTTCAACCGAAGCCACAGATTGAGAGACTGCCAGAGACTAGTCACGTTAGAGGATCTGGTATGAAGGAGGGAAATCTGCCCCGATGGATTTTGGATTTTGAATTTAAAGGGTCACCTTGTGTTTTCGAAATATATTGACGAAGGTGCTGAGGGTGTAATGCAGAGCAATTGAAGTAATTGGAAAGCATGGTAACTGCTGATCAATAGTACGTCAACAGCGAGAAAAGGGAGTATGCGCATGCGTACATAACGGAGCGGTGTACTGTAGCATTGTACCAGCAGACGGAACTAAATAACTGTTTATGAGAGGCAGGAGAGATCTTATGACGTTTCGCCCAAAGAATTGCTTCTGATACAAGGTAAAATATCGTTTAAATGGCACTGGAGTATATGACACGACTAGAGTTGATAAATTATCATTGTGCCCACGTTTGATCAACATCGACGAGACATACATTTGTAAACAGAAATGGAGTCCATTCAAAAACCTTAAACATCAGTTACGGCGACTTTCAACGAGCTAAAGACCCCCCCTCCCTCTTCTTAATATATATCTTGTGTTTATGACCCTTCTTGTTTTATCTTCCTCCGCCCTCGGAACGTTTAAATAGACGTCTCCAAACCACATCCTACTTAAGTGCATTTCTGATTTTCCCCTTCACGAAGTTTCTGCCTCTTTATGACGTAACTGATTCGACGAAGGCCCTAACTTTTGTTTTGCCCGGGAATGGGCATTCCGAATCTGCTCGAAAACTTCCTTGCTATGGAGCTTAGGGTGCTCTTAGACATTGAATCAGTAAAAGGTTGATGGATGAGTTGTTTTGTGTGTCGAACAGATATATCTCGGCAGTCACAGAGGCGTGATGTTCTTGTCTTATTGGTGCTGAGAAATCACTAGGATCGTAATGGAATCACGAAGTAATTAAAGGTAGAGAGAAATTTCAAGGACATAGTTGGAATGGAAAGACAGTAAGGTATCAAGGAAACGTGTTTTTTTATTTCCCACGTTTTATTTTTAAGGGGCTCTCCTGGTTACTTCATTGTTGCAGACCAAAGAACACGACAAATTTTGATTTCATGGAATCTAAGCTCCCGTCGCGCAATCAGTCTTTCTAGCTTTTTGATCATCAAGGAATTTCTACATTTTTGTCCACGTGTGACATCCCCATCAGGTCAACAAGCCGCAGTTTCTTAGTGTCCGCGTGTCTGACAGAGATTGGCTAATTGCCATCATGTGACCTAGTATGATAATTCCAAGTAGAGTAGGTCATTTCCTGTGCAAGGGATATTAGAGAAACAGGCAGCCAGGGACATCAATTTCTGTCACATTGTACGTACGTATATTGATCGATGAAATGTTCACAATTTCCAATAAGTTATCTTGAGATGCTAGGTAGACGGGTTACTGATATTCCTCGATGAGATGAATTTAACCGAGTGTTCTTTCCATTTGATGTTGTGGACCTTGGGGGCACATGTGGAGGAAAGCAAGCTGCACTCGGCTTGTCTTGGTAAGCTGACACCAGCTGCCGCTCTGTTTCTGGGATGGCCAAAGCTTTGATCAAACTGAGCCATGGTCATGAACGGTTGATGTCATCATGATTTTCTGTTCTGGAAAGTGATACGCCTTTAGTCTTGTCATGGTTGGGCGTGTCATGGAGGCGGGATTTGTTGGCAGGACGTGCTGGTAATCATAGCATGGTTAACACAGCTTTCGACTAGTTAGGGCAGATTTCAACGTGTCTCTATGGGAAGTTTGAATAAGGCATGTGAAGTCGAAAAACAAAGTTCAAAAGCTTTAAACGTAACACCTATTTGATTTAGGAAGATGTACTTGGAGAATTGTCAATGACTGGGGTACATATGTCAAATTCATACTCATTTTGAGGAATAACATCCTTTCGATTGGTTGGTACGTTTGCGCTATTAATGAGCGTGTCGTCTACATGCCAAACAAGAAGCAATTCACAGAGCAAGTAAATGATCCAATACGATAACTATCCTCAACAGAAGGACTCCGTAGCATTGGAGAGCTTGTAATAACAAAAATGAAAATAAGTTCCACTCATCTCTATCGTCGAGTTCCTCGCAAATTCTGGCCACCAAGCAAACAGCATGCTGATCTCGTCTGAGGTCTGGACACCAATATGACCAAATATGGACGCAAACAGGTAACTGAGATCAAGCAGAGAGGTTTCTGTTAGTTTTCTGCAAAAGTGGTGGTTCTTTTACAATTGTTCCAAGACTCGTGTTTCCCAAAGAACACTTTACAGAACAAAACGTACAGGGTAAAACTAGTTGTATCAAGAGCTAAATGTGACTTATGACTTGTTGTTTCCAAAATGAAATAAAGTTAATAGATAATGCCAGTCTTCAAGCAATATTTCTGACACTAAAGATGGTCCAGTGAAAGAGATTGCAGACCACTGCCCTATGGGAAGGCGGAACCTACTCTGAGAATCCATGTTCCATTCGAGATATGATTTTAGGGAGAGAATGAAAGATTACTGAGGTTTGGTGATCCATTAATTTTCCAATGGCACTAGAACTATCACTCTATTTTGGGTGCGTGTTGAAACTCACGGCACTCACCTCACGGTATTTAGTTTTACCTAAACATTCGCTTGTGTTTTAATCGATTTCACGTAGGCAACATTGATTCATAGATAGATAGGCCATGGACATCTAGACACAAGCAGGACAGATCGGTCATCATGGTCGAAAATAGGCTAGGTGACCGGGTATCTATCAAACGGGGAGTGCGACAGGGGTGAGTGTTTTAGTCAGATTTATTTTCTCAGTTCCAAATTTTTATCATGTGCAAAGTGTTAGAATTGGAAGAGACAATCTATATTGCTTGAGATTTGGGATATCATCAAGCAAACTCTTGACAGACTCTTACGAATGATTACAAGCTACTTTAGATAAAGTCGCAGAGGAATGTGGAAAGTATGGGACTATTTCTCAGACTTTTGCTCAAGCTAAAGTAAAGATGCTGATCCGAAATGTGAGGTAAATTTCCATGATGAGAACATAAAACAGGTTAAAAGTTTTAAATGCTTACAGTAGGTTCTACCATAACATCAAATGGTATGCGGTACAAAATGAAGAGGAGAGCACCCCAGTCAAAGACGACACTTCTCAAAATAGGAAGTTCTTCGTAATGAGAAGACTGAACTCTTACGTGTGGTTTCCTACGATGTATGATTAGGAAGCACGTATAGCGAGTAAAAACATGAAGAAAAGGGTAGAGGTAGTAGAAATAGGGTTCTTGCATAGAATGTTTATAGTATCATGGCAAAGCAGAGTTACAAATGCTGGGGTGTTAAGAATAGCTAAGACCCAGGGAGAGTTGTACAGAGCAGCGGCAAAAACAGGTGCATATCTTTGTATATATTACAAGGAAAGAGCTTCTTACAAGGATACTGATGAATGGTACTGTAAATGGAAAAAGATCCGAAGGGAGACAGAAGCAAAAGTATATGAGTATGCATTCCAGGTAATACAAGAGAATGAAATATGAAGTGAAACAGAATCTGTTGGATTAGCATCCAGCTCGAAAGTCGCAGCTTAGGTCTACCAAGTGGGAGACATGCCTAAACAGCAATGCACTGGACCCCAGACGATGGCAGACGGGAGAGAGATCGCCCCAAGAACACCAGGCGGAGGACTTTTCAAGAGGAATTGAAACGTGGCCTGGCAACTTGGACAGTAGTTGATAGAGTTGCAGCTGATAGGAATCGATGGCGAGCCCTTGCTGCCCGATGCATTCCTGAATGCTGGAGGAACTAAGTCTAAGTGAGTCAGACGTCATCATAGCTAACTTTCTGTGAGGAAGTAGCACCCTGAAGATGACGGAAGACGAAGAAGGTGTCACTGCAAAAAAGCACATTTTTTTCTCACAGTAAGAAGAACAATCTATTTCTTTATTTAAATTTCGAATGCTCCATAAGATTTTTCTTTGCAACTAATACACTTCTTATTTCTGCCACTCTTTACATAAAACACTCATTTGAACAATGTACGGAGTAAATATGTTATTTTCTATCTAAAACATAACATATTATGCGAATTGAATACTCTATAATTACAACTGGAATGGTTTCGCTCTGGTGTAAGGCCGAAATTTTTACTGAAAGAGGTATACGCCCTTTCCACATTATCGAGAATTAATGCAAAGGTTTGTTTCCACGAAATTTACCAACTTCAAAATTCGCATAATTAAATTCGCGAAGCCATTTTTATGAAAAAATAGCGAAATCGAATTCAAACTTTGCACTTAGTTTGCTTCCTTTTAAGCTCTGTTTATAATTTTTAAAGATTCCACATTATTCAGAGGTAATATTCATTGGGAAGAGGATGAAAATATTTTAAGTGCCCTTACTATGGAAGAAAATTGCATTTAACTCAACGATTTTATGTTAGAGATATTTATTTTTTGTTCCCTTTTATCTTGATATTACATTCAGGATTTTTTATGATACTATTTTCTTCCGAGGTCACAGCAACAAAAAATCCAACGAAATAACCAAGGATTGATAGACTAGCAAATAGCACTTAGATCAATGTTTTTTACCTTGCCTAAAGAACTTTTAGAAAAAAATTGTTCGCTTGAAGTTACATATTTCTGGCTCGGTCAACAATGGTCACGGCACATCGGGATATCAACATCGGGATATCAACATCGGGATATCAACATCGGGATATCAACATCGGGATATCAACATCGGGATATCAACTGCAGGGGAATATCTGTTTTCCTCTGTTTCATTGTAGTTTACTTCTTTTAATTCGTGTTTTCTGCATTATTGCTTTTCTAAGGGTTTTTTAAAAAGTATCTTTGTTTTCCTTTAATCCATAGGAAACTTCGCTGCAAGGTTACTGACTTGCTTAAACTAGAAAGAAATAGCAATGACGAGTCTCCAATCTTGGGTTTTCTTGGTGTTGACAATCGGCCTTGGACGACAGGATATGCCCTCCGCTATGGAAGGTTGATAAGATACCTTACTCAATCACCATAGATTGCCAACCAATTCAGAAAATAATTTCTTGATGCGATTGCCCTCAGCCTATGTTAGATGACATTTTCAAACAAGTGCATGAGGACTTGTACAGAAATCAGAAAAGTGAATAGTCATAATTTTTTCATTGAGTTACACATCTCATAACTTGCTCTCGACCAGTTTAACAACCTTCATGCATCGTTACAGGGTGCGAACGTCTATGCCTACTTAGTTTTGAAGCAGATTCTTCCGACAATGCGTTGGTCTGTGCACTTTAAATGACGCTTGAACCTTTCATAAGAAAGCAGAAATATAGCGCTACAGCTTAATGAGTCAGGCCCTTGTTCACTTAACAACATAAAAATAACATATCGATCTTGTGAGGTAACAGCATCTCGTCATCATTAAAATGTTAAATTTCTTACAGTACTGAGTTCTAAATTTTATTAAAATACGTCGTTACGACGACTGGATCTGTCGTCAATCACGGTTTGGAAGAGTCAGGAAAGTTGGACTCAGACCAACTGTTACGGAAGTTACATCCCTCACGACTTCCAAAACATTTTGAGGACAAGCTAGTCGCCTACTGACTGTGTTCAGCACTGTACAGAAATCATCACATGACTTTAGTTAACCAATGATAAAGCATCTGGGAAAAGTACTGAACATTGGTTAATTGTTCTACAAGAAAAAGGTGACAGAAAGTCATCTCGCGTTCGTGTGGGAAGTTGCGACAAGTTTCTGCAAATCAAAGTTAAGGCAAAAACGGGTTGAAACTTGCCTCATTGCAACAATTAATTTCGTGATAGATTATTATTTATGGACAGGATCTCAAACGGGCGGTGTTACAACGATATATTGGAAAAAATTTACCGATGTGTAGAGGCAATTGATCCGTAAGCTTGATCTCAGCTTGACTTACGTGACTTAACTTCTACGTGTTGAACCTCCGTTAGAGGCAAATGACTCAAGTACTTGTCAGACGCATGGCTAAAGTCATTTAATGTCAATCCTTCAAATCATCAGCCAATGCCCATGCAGTGTTTTTGAGAATTGTTACCTGGCCCTTTGAGATCTACTTCTTGTTCGCGGTAAGATTGTATGTTCAGTTTTACTACTTGTGATTGCACACGCATGTTAGAGTAATAGAGTAATGTTTTACACAATCTCGAACGTATTTTCTCGAAGTTTTCTCCACAGTATTTCTATCGATCAACTCAATGTTGTCCGTAATGCGCAGGTTCTTTACTTGTGCCCCATGAACGTCTACAGTAGACACCATTTCCGTGCACATAATTCATTTGTTTTTTCCAGATACCTAATAACTATGAGTGGCCATAACGGGTCTCCATCTCTTGTCTCTACCAACTGTCCAAAGAGCTTACCCATGTCCTTACCAACACGCATAGCAGCATTCGAGCTTTCGTAGTTTACCCTAGGCATTGTTATTAGTTTTGCATCTATACTAAAAGGTCTTAATGTTGCCCAATGGGTGCTGTAAGCAACTGCGTCAAAACCCCTATGGAAGCTTCACTCGAAAGACTCTCCTAAGCTTATCAATAGCTAATTTTAACACAAAATATCCTATTTTTTCTTACAGGACGTATGCTTTTGAATCCTCGATAATTCATGTAAACGGTATTTGAGAAAAGACAGTCCCGCCAGTTCCAGCATTTATGTACAATTCTCGTCTTGTTTAGACCCAATTAAGTAATACAGTGTTTCAAAGGCAACCGAAGTAGAGGAGTTTTTCTTCCTCCAAAAAAAATGTAGCTAAACATCTAGGGAATTAAAATCCTTAAATTTGTACCCCAAAATTCATGACTGCAGTAGTAATACTAAGAACAAGGTTGCTAATTATTTTTTTCTGTACTATGCAAGTATGAAGGAAAACACCATGCCTCCTCTTTTTAAAGTGTCTTTAAATTAGCCTTTTCCCTTACTACTTATCAAATTATTCCTTATATCTTCATTGCTAGTCAGACCTTGCTGGAAAACATTGATAAATACCTATCAACGCACAACGCCAAGATGAGCTGAAAGGACGTGGTTCAAGTAAGAAAATACACTACAAACTTCTACCATGAAGAAACTGGCGCAAGAGCATCAAGCTCTCTGTTGTATGTGAAAAGATGGGAAGTCTCTCTTCAGGTGATGTACTCTGGGACATAATGTGTAAGTTCCTTCGTTCATTATCATGACTTTAATAAAATTTACTACCGGAGCAGGTTGATCTCTCTTGTTCTAAGGAAAGAGTACTACACAGTAACGAACAATAACCCTTATTATCATGGTGGATAGTAGCAGTGTTTATACATGTGGTGCTACACTTTCTATGTGCATGTATGTGCATGTATGTGTACGTATGTTGGTTTCCATCATAATCACTACTCTGTTTCAAAACGAGGTTGATGAAAATGTTATCATTTACTTTTTAGATGACCTGCACAATAGCTTAGATTATTACCATTATAAGCGACACGGTATCCGCGGGGCAGATTTGTCTAGTTTTGTAACGGGTGTACCACTAGAATATCTTACAGCTAAATAGGTACATTCCTTCTGCCTTTCAGCGATGTGAAAAATTTAAATGTATGTTAAGTATATTAGGTTAGAGTATATCTCTTGTAAATATAGCATGCTGAATGGCAGTAAATAAATTTGATTTGATTGATTGAAATGATGGTCGGTTGCATGTCGTAAAAAATTATGCCCTTCAGATACATGATCGAAACCTCGAGTATGGCGTCATCATAACCCCTTACTCACTTGCTTTCCTTTCTGTTCTTTGATACAATTGTTCATATTTTTTCGCTGTTCGGTGTGGCAACACTTTTCTCGCCTACCTTAATCGATAACGAAGCCGCTAGTTATTTAATCAAAAGCAGTCTCAGGGTTGCTGCACCCGAGTTAGCAAGTCGTCATTTCAAACAATTTTGAGGGATCAGAGTTGACTTCAACTCTCACGTTCCGTAAAGAACAACATTGTTCATAGCACTGCATACCATACGTACGCTCAAGGATTGCATTATCTGTACATGTAACCGTTTCCTGGCCCATGCTTTTTCTAACTCAGTCCAGCAAACCTAACTAACTCAAATTTCAAAACCGATACACCTGAATTTGCAACCTACCACTGCAATGACTTCATGGGCGTACAGTTGATTTCAACTGTGACGTTTTGTAAATATAAACCATACTCATTGTGCATTACAACCCTACTGTACTTAAAGTGGTACCACATCCTGCAATTATGTTGATGTAGCGTTAATGCCATTTATCACGTTTTAAAATATTACAATAGCACTGCACTCTATTCATTATATAACTAAATGGAGGAGTATGCACAGATAGAAATAATTTCCTTTCCTTACATTTAAGTAAAATGTAATCTTTGCATATCCAGTCTGTAGTTATTTAACCCTTCAATACATAAGTCATCAAGCAACAATAGTACTGAAACCTAAATACAGAGCTCTATCCGTACAAACGCATTGTCAACTTTCATGTTCTGTCAATAAAATACTGTTCATGGTGCTGTTTACTCTATGTTTTCACATTGCTCACTTAATAATCTGTAGGATTAACAGATAGGGATGGTTTCGTCCATTTGCTTTAGTAGTGCGGGCTGGAACTTGGCATGTATTAAGTGTCAGCCAATCGCTTCAATAGTTCTGTGAGAAACGTTCGAGATCTGTGGATCCTCGATTACTCATAAGCCAAATGTAATTTAAAACAGGTCACAACTCAATCTTTATTTTTTACGGAAACTAAAAAGTTTGTTTCGTCGCCACTTTGTCGATCAACGTATCCTAAACAACAGGAACAAGCATTCTGCCTTGCTTATAACCTAGTAGACAGCCTTCCTATCATCATTTTATGTCAGAAAGGAGATACATTTAAACGCATGCGCAACCTCTCGTGACATTTTGTGACGCAACAACGTACGATTATTTTTTTAAGGTATACATTATATTTTTATGGAAAAGATAGCAGGTGAAATTTTCATCCACGATTATTTAAAATTTCAATGTATCCGCACGATCTGTCCGTGTATTCATGTTTTACGTTCGGATAATCACGTGTGTACCTTTAAAGAAAAAGGTCTTGGAAGTTCGTGTAACAATAATGATGTCATTTTCATTCTGTCACGAAACGGTAATCTGCATTTGAGCTGACGTGTCCACAAGAACGGCTGCCAATGCATAGATAATTTTCTTCAATTTTATTGCGTTTAGTAGCACCACTGTGTATCTCACCTAGGACCTGATTGATTTAAATGCATTGAAATGATGCATTAGACAGACAAAGAACAGGAAAAAGGAGGCTTGTCTTGTTGATTTTTCATTCACTGCGGTTTGCGATGGGCGGGAAAGAGGAGCTTTAATCTCCTCCAAACAAACAATAATTTCAAGACAAAAATAGCTTCCAAAATGAGTCTTGAATCGGTCAATATAGGGCAGATGCATTTTTTTATCACTGAGATCGGATAACATCATTTCTTAAGGATGAGAATATATCTGCGCGTGTTAAAATAACGCTAGTCTGATGCCCAACATTTAAAGCTACCAGCAATGTCATATAACATTCTTAAATGAAAGGGTCTTTCCATCAAGCGCATATGATTTAAATAGAGGGTAATTGATTTGATATCCAGAATTCCTCTTTTCTATATTTTCACTTAGTTTTAATCTCTGCGTTAATTAAAGGGCGGCGTTAGGAATCTGCATTTAATGGAGAGCGGCTTACACTCGGCGAGAGACACCTTTTCCTGCTGTTATCGTCACACTTCACATACCAACAACCTTAGACCTGGGGATAAGAGCTTATAAAAATCATAGCTTTGATCTCTAATTTGGACGCACTAGCAGTACTTGAATACATAGTAAGTTATAAAAACATGATCTTTTAAAACAAGGCAATTCGTCTCTTTTAAGGAGAGGGTGTTTATAATCATTCTAAATTATATACATATATATATGTATATATCTCATATATATGTATATATATAATACAAGAACTATGAATGTAATTATCATTAAGTACTGCTTATGTTGTGATAACAAGCGTACCTTACGAGATTGACATCTAGTCCTACTGGCGTCTTTACATTGAAACAATGTTGAATAACTGATGCCCATGTCGGATTTCAATCCACGGCCTTCGGTACTACAGTCCAGCGTGCTAACCACTACACTACACAGGCTTGCTCTCCTGAAAGCACAACTTTACGCATAGCACGTTCATCAGACAATGCACTCTGTGATACCATGACTACACAGTGACGTCAATCTACACAATGCGAACATTCATTACAGGAAGGTGATGTCGCAATTATCAACTTCTAACATCCCCCCTGAATACGAGCATCCAGGTGTTGAACAATCTTGCTCCCCACCCATGATCCACCACATGGTTATCCCGATGATCTGGTTGCTCCAAACATACCCCATCACACGGCTTGCCACTCTCGTGTTTACAGTTGACTCACGTGTCTGGGCCCATAACCTTATAACTCGTGTTTCAGCTAGCAGTGAAGGATGATTTGTCTTGTTTGATCTTTGCATTTCCTTAACCAAGTTTTATTAAACTATACCAATACCAATAGTCTTGAGTCGTTCACTAAAACTGAGGGCTTCGTGTTTGCCTAAGGTCTAAGTTCACCACGTTCACCACGTTTCATATCAATGGTTGGCTGCTAATTAGCAACTGGAGTTAAATTTATAAATAACAATAGCATTATATGTGAAAATGATGGCAGTAAAAGAAAAATGTCCTAAAGCGCCGGGAGCCAATATACAAATTCATCTTTTTGGCAAAGACTAGGCTTAAGTACGGAGATGTTTACGGATAGCACAAACCTATATAAGCCTTTGTTTCCAAAAATAGATATTACATCACTCGAGATCTGATTGACTTTAAAACAAAGCAATCGTACTCAGCATCAGTCGTGTTATTTTCTTGTGTGTTGAATATTCTTTAAGATTCAAAGTTTCATAGCCATGATCCGCAAACACTACTGCCACGGCAAGTGTGTCAGTTACTCAAGACACTTTGATCGGGATGAAATGAATGTAGAGGGGTTTTCATAGCGTTTCCTAAGGCAGGCAGAAATCGACAGAAATGTCAGCGCTGGGTTACAGCTTATCCTCGAGAGGGCTGTATTGGACTGAGTGTCAACCAACACACCAATATCTGCAGCCTGCATTTCGCCGAGGAAAAGAACTGACTCAGAAATATCCTAGCCCTACCCAGAACATTTTGTGGTTGCTCGGATAAGTCCGTTATCAGTTACCACTTTTTTGCTACCGAGCTCTCTTCAGTAGTGAAATCTTATTGAAACTAGCCACAGCCAATCTGCCTATGTGAGTTTTAGTGTGATTTCCTGCCACAATAGTCGGTATCTGTGTACGTTGCATTTACTACGCAGAGAATCCTTGTCTCTGTTATTTGTTTATCAATACATTACTTGTTTCACTCCTGCCGTTTGCTGCTATGGTATTGTCTAGCAATGGAGGATTTGGTCTGCTTCTGAATGGCATCAATTTATATTTAACTCAGTAACCAAGAGAAAGTTAATACTGTCAGGGGCTGAAACGCTCATCGCGGCCTTATTTTTCTCCTGTCTTCTTCAATTTCGACTGAAAGATCCCTACAGAGCGATATCAACCTCTAAGCAAAAGTACGAAGCTGAAGATAGCTGCTAGCTTGTCGATCTGAGTTTCTGTGAGTGTGGACACTCCTTCTGTCAGTTCGACAGCAGAAGGCAACGCAGGTATCATACATGTGGAGGTGAAACATTCACAAGGCACACGGACTGTATCTACCGGCAAACGACAAAGTTAGCACAACAGCTTCAACCCTGCCCGGTCAAATCGCCTTTGGTGTTGCGTCATCGCTAATGTGACGTCACACCACAATAAATGGGTTTGTGCTATTG
>JAAAKL020007749.1:0-16579 GCA_010016065.2 Carybdea cf. marsupialis auct. non (Linnaeus, 1758)
AAAGAGAACCAAACAAAAGAAAGAGGAGGCGGGGGGGGGGGGAGCGGGGGGGGGGCGGTGGGGGGGGGGGGAGGGGGGCGGGGGGGGGGGGGTGGGGGGTCGGGGGGGGATCATAGCTCCTGTATTTTGTAACAGCTTTTATCACGCAAGAAGCAACTAATAGACTAATGCACCTGTTATCGAATACAGAGTCGATATTGAATCAACAATGTTTCCAGAAGTCGAGTAACAATCAGACACTGACTTTGACACAACTACCCACTCGGATTTTTCCTCGAGGGGGCAATGCCCCTAGAAATCTGACCGTGGGGGGAGGTTATTCAACGTGTCACCCTCCGCAGCTAGTGGCCTGCAACTCCTTCTTGTCCTGGAGCTAGGGTTGATTCCCAGGCGACCTTTTTCTTAGACTTCAAACAACTTGAGCTTTTTATTTTGTTTTGCCCGCCTTGTTTTCTACGGTTCGAATTTTCTACAGCCTCAGTTTGATGTGTTGCCAAGATACCGGATACTGAATACAAATCACTGTTTCCATATGCTGGAGACAAATCAAAATCGATAACATTGCAGAAAAGACTGCAAAAAATAAATTTGTGTGTTGACGTATTGATGTCCAGCTACAATATCGTATTGGCCACGTAAGTAAAATACTGATTTCCTACTCATAATCTTCTAATAAAGAAGTAATTTCCCGAAATTTGTTTGTTTATAGTTTCGGCGCGCACACAAAGTAACCACACACTTCAATAATCATGCTATTTCATTCCATTTGTCATAAGCATAGTATGGTGTTGCCTAATAGCTACGTCCATGCATCAATCGTAAGAAAAACCCGAGACTTTACTTTGATGCTGAGCCGTGATATTCATAGCAGACTCCTATGATTTAGTACCATTGCCGGCATGCCCCGTCTTTGACAAAGTGGAGAACCCAAGGGCAGAATAAAACACCAAATGCACTGTTATTGCTCTAACTAATTTTCAGCCATATGTACTTAAAAGCTGTTAACCATTTCTTCTTCATGAAAAATATTACAGTCCAAGTCTGTGTCGAATGTCCAGTATAATTGAATCATGAAATCAATAAAGGGCCGCTGATGGTCGTCAAATCTATTTTCAGGAGCCACAGGACGTACACATATCATCGGAGATCGGTCCAGGTCTTGACTTAATATTTTGATAACAAGCAAGTGTAACGAAAGCTGCTATTTTTTTCCTTGAGAAGAATCTGTGCTGTTTTCGGCTTGCTTATATACCCCTGCTGGTATAGTGAACTTGAATTATTCATGATGTCGTTAAATTCAACTCACAACGTGAGGCATGAGGCAATTCATTGTATCACGGGAATGTTTGTTTTTAGTTAAGATCTGTTATGATCGTTTATCGATCTTTCTTGTTTATCACACAGAATGCTCACTTGACTACCAAGTCTAAAATGGCAACATCACAAAAGGAGGGAGTGAAGTACAGAAGACCAGAAATGCCAAAAACGGGGACAGAGTTTCTTGTGTCATCCCATTTCAAACTTGGACTTGAACCCCAATGGATGTCAAAGAAAAATCCTCTTGCTTATTGTAGCACATTTAAAAAGGATTACCCCCCACATCCATTGACAGCCACAGATAAAATAACCTTGCCAAGGCCTGCAGTTATTATGCACCAAAATGGAGGTATAAGTGACCAGTATTGCTCAATAACTAAAGGCCATTTCCTTCCCATGAGCCCATCAAAGCGTAGCTATGAAAATTCGACATATGCTCTTACAAAAACAAACTTTAAAATGGATAGTGATAAACAAATAGAATCCTTTAAAACTACACATACTGAGTGTTACCAGCCCTACAAAGCAGACCTAGATGCTCATAACTTGAAACAGAGTAACTGGATGGCAAGTCATATCCCACAAGGTAAATATTATATATTTGTTATGGACTAAACAGTAAACTACTTAACACTTTTTATACAAGTTTACAAATTCTTTCTTGTTTTCTGTTTATATATTCCTGCCACCCTTGACTCAATCGTCTCTTGGAATTTGACAAAAATGCATACTTTGCCACATTGCAGCTAAATTTTGAACATTTGACAATACACTCACCCTCTTTCTCAGGTCCTGATACAAGCTGATTGTGTAGAAAGTTCCGAATACCAGGCTTTTATTTTTGTGAAGTCTTGTGCTTGCAGAAAGACCCTTTCTATGGGTTCAAGCAAATTGATAAAAACCCCTTTAATTTTTATGATTGGAACTTTTAAATCACCACCACCACTACCGTCATCATCATCGTCATCATCATCATCATCATCATCATCACTATCATCATAATGTTACTGATAGTAGATGATGCTTTTTCATGAAAGACCATGATAAGTAAATTTTTAGTGTGCAATCATCAACAGAACTTGAGCGAACAAGATAAAGGTAGCTTGATTAAAGAGTTTGGATTTAAAATCCAAGCTTGTAAGTGGAGCTCAGGGGGCTGTCGCATTAAAAGACAGATAACATATCTGCTGAAAATCAGCTTGGCCCCAAAAGTTTTGATTAATTGAAAACATTATTAGATGAAATGATTTGAAATCTGGGCTTCAAGAGACCATGTGCTTTATTCACCCCTCCCATAAACCCTCATATCATCTCTATTCTTTTCTTTGCCAGGTGATAAACAAAAGGTTCTGTGGCCAAATTCAGATTATCAAGGAAATTTCTCTAGACATGATTATCAAGAAAGGGAAAGTATTTCAAATCCCCTATTTTTACCATCAAATACTATTCGTGGTGATGCCAGAGTAGATGAAGGGCAACTTTTCTTTACCACAACCCAATCAGCATATCCATACAAGCACAGTGGAAGAAAAGATGTGGACTATAGGACTAAGGTGATGGTTTTATATTACATTGTTGAGTATATTATGTATCTTGGATACTCTTGCTTCTTAAATGAGTGAAAAGCAGTTTTATCACAAAAAGTGTCAGTCAAGAATGAAGATGTGGCTGTGTGAATATGCTTTGCTTAGAATTCAGACTGTGCAGCACTTTAAAGAGGACCTTTTAATGTTTTGTAAATTTTGATCAACAAATTGACCAATCTAGTTTTTGATTATTCAATTTATTAATGATTAGAATCATGTATTGATTGATGGAATTTGTCAGATCACCATTGATGTATACAATCCTTAAGGACTTTTACTGCCTTTTCCATGGATAAGCAGCCATTGCCAGTTAATGCAGTCTCTCTAGTGAAGAGTCATCTAATACCCTTAGTGTGTCAGTTATGTCCCTCTTCTTGCCAAATAAATGTTGATCATCTTCTTATCTTGAGTGATATGGAGTATAACAATGTAGATCATATGAGGCTTAATAAATGAAAATATGATGAAGAAGGGTGTTAGATTAGCTTTGGGATTCTGAAAGTAAGGAGTACTGGTAGATGCATTACATGGATACTTTTACAAGTGTTTTCATAAACAAAATGGTTGAGCAGAAAGTACCCTTCTTTATATTTAGGTATGTAGTTTTAGAATCCTTATTTTTGCTGTAACTTATCCCTGTTGTGGGTCCGAAAGCACTTTGACAAAACACAAAACAGTATTCTTCCATTTAAATATTATTTAGAAACTAAAGGTTTAGGCTCACTGCAACCAAAGGTTCAAATTTGTCTAAACATATGGATGTTTATTTTTATTGAATGTTTGTTTTTATATTTGTTGTGTTTAGGGGCCAAGAGGGATATTGTTGTAAGGCTTATTGAAGAATGAGGAATGGAACGAGTCTATTTTAAAATCGTAAGACTATTAAACAGAAAATAAATACCAGTTAATTCTAGGAAATGTTTTTCAACATCTTCAACAAATCTTTATAAAAACGAATGAAAGGAAAAGAAAAGGTAAATAGATCTTCTGATTTTGGCACAAAATTTTCAAAGGTTATCATGTTCATATGCATACCCCAAGGTGGTTTAGATATGACTCTTAAAATAAAATATTTTCATACACTATATACAAATAATCTCTGCTTTGAAGAAAGGGAGGGCTGCTCCACTCCAAAATTTGCTACCTCCATCTATAAGTAGGCCTAATAAATGTGTATATTTGGATTCATATAAAATATTAAGTAATAATATGTAATTATACTAATTCATAAATAAATTAAAATAGTTTCAAAAATGTATTGAAAAACACAACATGCATACATTGATGAAGCACATACTAACCTTGTAACGATAAATGATGATGGTGGAGTTTTAACACTGTGAACTCTGCTTTACAGGGGCTAGGGTGGTACCCTAGGAAAGAACTTATCCACTAGTCCACACCAGATCAATGTAAGCAATATATTAATAATATAGGAAATGTTTTGATTATGATAAGCAGAAAGATTTAATGTCTTTGCAAGCTGTTATGTCATCATTAACAGTGTGTAGCGAAGGACCAATGCCATATAGCATACAATATTCAGGGAGAACAATAGGAAATTTGGACATAGTCAGGGGGCCTACCTTTTTAACAGAAGTTATTGAAAATCTCCATGAGTAGCTTTGATATACTGGGAAAGTTTTCATGGTTGTAGTAAAAGAATTACAGAGTAGTGCCTTAGGGAACACTCATAAAGGACGTCCAACAAAATGACGCATTTCCTTCCCCATGCTCACCAGATATTGTACAAGTTCTGTGACTCCCTTCTTACCCAGATATCCCTATCTCATTCCAAAATCTTATCAACATGACAATTATCACTTCGATTAATATATAGGAGTCATGCTCCATGATATAATTTTGTCCTTCTGTTGCAATTTTGTCATAGTACTCAAGTATTACTTAATTACTAACTTGTTATTCATTGCCCCCTCCCCCCAATAGGATGTGGCTACCTACAGGCTTATTCCTTGTGTTTCTTGTATGCGTGGATTCTTTGATCACCTCCCTCTTTGGCTATGCACAATTTTTTTTTAGTGATTTCTTAAGGAACCGTACTGTTTTATCATTTGTGATTACATAATATATGCAGATACATAGGATGGACCATTAGAAATTCATTCTGTTATTCTTTAAATAGTATCCACTGACAAACATTCCACAAGGGGACAAGGAAAAATTTGAAGAGAGGAGATCAACTAAACAAGCATCCTTTCCACCACTGGACTCCTCAGAGTACAGTACAGTCGATCGTTCCAAGGCGTTGAGCAAGTTACAAGGTACAAGCTTTAAGATGGGAGACAACAGATCCGAGAGCTTTAGTACGACAGCCCACACCTCGTATCGGATTCCAGTCGGTGGAGGTAAGTAGATATTTTTGACTATGCGACTGATTAAAGTGGGCTTTTGATTACTATCTAATCAATTTTAGGATAGCAGGCTGGTAGAAACAGGAGTGTGTAGGGCTACTCTACTATTTTACAGAGGCAATCTTTTTGTAAAAGGTCCAAATTCTATATTTTAAGAACTTTATGCGCAGTTCCGACCTATCCCTAAAGCCGTTTTTTTAAACTTTGTCTTGTCACTAGTCATCGGGTTTGGATATGCCAAATCTATCAAGAATCTGAAATTTTCGCTCCTCCCAACCCCCTCCCTCTCCCCCCAAAAAACGTTTCAGTAGCCTGGGAAAAACGTAGATGAAATAAAAGCTCCTGCCAATAGAGCAGCACAAATAGAGGGATTTACTCTGTGCACCTTTGCACTGAACTACACAGGGACTTTGCGCATTCACTCTCGCCTTCACCCCCTTCGAACTGCCAATCTGGGTCCAGCACTGTAAAACATACGACACTATTATTTCTTGCATGGGGTAACACATTTAGTGTGCTGTAGTTATTTTAATACTACAGTGTTTTTGAGATCTCAGTGGTGACATACTTTTCTATTACTCTGGTAACTATTCAAATTTAATAAGGCAGTCCCGCTTAAAAATATACTCATCTGCTCAGTCAGCTATATTTTTTGAAAATACATTCCAGCTTCGCTAAGGCTAAGTTCAGATTTTAAAACAGTTCGTGAACAGCAACGGGGCGTGATTCTGCTGCCTATTTCCATGGCAAAAGGATATAAATATAAATTTACTAGTTTGATTTGCCCCCTCAATTTTTGAGCATTTTTAGACTCGTGTATATGATTACCATTTTATCTGAGATTGATTTGTTGTCTCACATCGCAAGTTTTCTAGCCTTTTGTCGTTACAACCTTGGAGTGTGTTAAATTTTCCCTCTTCCTGCCATGCCCGAGTGCTCAATTTTCTGAATATTTTTTATATCATAGGATTGCTCCTTCTTTTTTCCCCTTATGACCTTTTCATAGTTTTGACACAGTTATCCTCCCTGCAGGTGTGTTCTACAGTTGAAACTTGCCCCCCACGCCCACTCTAAGAAAGAATGTAAGACTAGCAAAAATGTAAACTGAAAGTATTTTCCTTTGCTAATTTGATCAGTTCTAATGCCAGAGGTGATAGTTATGATATGAAATAGTGACTGTGAAAATCGGGTTTAAGTCGTGATATGATACATCACTGTCATAAGGGGTCGAAATCCTCTGTCTTAAACTGGATGTGTGATGGCTAGTTCTGTTTTCTTGCGTTCTTACTACAGTTGCACTATTAATGTATAGGTATGTAATACTATTGATATGTTGAACCAAAAATATCTGGAGAAGTAACCACTGCAAGATTGGTGTCATTGCGACGCAACTTGATCAAGGGGTTATAGCAGTGGTATCTTGATCCAAGCATAGTGAAAATATGAGGTTTGGGTTCTAGTTAATGCTGTGACATTCTTTATCGTAACATCTTGTAACAGTGGGACGTGCCTGTAGTGGCAAAGAGGAACGTCGACATCGTTTCGCGCGCGACTGCTATTTGTCCACACTCGCTAGGGAGTGGATAAAAAATGCAAGGAAGGATTGAGCTGTGTGTACATCAATCTTGTAACGTACCTTAGAACGTGTCTGGTATAGAAAGAGTCTTGTATGAATACAGCACACTTTATTTTACCTTTTGCTTTCTGTTCTCTGTTTATCTACAATGTAATCTTGGTTATAAAAATACCTGAACCATTTATGCATATATATATATTATCACGTCTTTAATTACTCTCTTTCTTCAATTAATGGGTACTGAAATCATGCATCTGATGTCAAATTCTCGAAGTAATATCCTGATATGAACGAGGACATTCAAGTGCCAATCAATATTCTTAAGGCGAAGTTGAGGGCCGTTTGGCGCGATAGATGATTATCACATGGCCACTGGGAATTCAAATCTAGTTAAGTATTACATGCTTTAAGTGATCATGATAGAACACTTTCGTTGTATTTTAAATTTGAGATTATTTCCATTTCAAAAACGTCTGTTGCTTCCTAACATTGCATTTGAATTCTTAAGCCTCTCGCTTTTATTTCAGGGCGAGGTATTCCTGCTGGTCTGAATATGAACAAAAGCAGTTTACCAGAAGGTGATCGTGATACACTTCGATCGCTTCAACGGATCAGCACCACTCTGAATCGCTCCGACTTCGTAGCGGTGAGTATACAAACTGCTAATCAGTCAACTTCATTGAATTTTCCACTAGAAATAGAGAAGCGAAGCAGAGCTGCAGTATGATGGGAGGTAACAAGCTGCTTATAGTATGAGACCAACTAACACAAAGTAACACAAAGTAACCAGATGCCTCCTGAGCTTGTGGGGGTCTAACACGTAACGATAATCGGTTACGTAAGATTAAAGGGAATTTAACGGACTTTTCTTGACCATGTCAATGTTGATTTAGTTTCAAAAGTGCAATTGTTAATTTGAGCAGTCGTGGCCCAGTGGATACGTTCTTTCCTTCTGTTGAGGGTCAGGGTTAAAATTACGGAATTGCCATTGGTGACGTCTGGAAGTGCGTCCGGTCTTACAGTGCTCTATGCTCCAGAAACACCTCCTATGTACATGAACACCGCCCTAGCCTTTATAATTGGGAGCGCACAGCTTTAAAACCGAAAAACATATTGTTGGTTGGTATACAATCGGAAGGTTTCTCTACTTTTGTCGGTATTGATTTAACTTCTATTTCTTTCCAATGTCAACAGAAAAAACAAACAAACCTTTTAAGTCGTCTTATAACTGGTGCTGCTGGAAAAGCTCAGCCAGTTTATTAAAATCTTACCAGTTCGTCTTAATCACCCTCCTTTGAACGGAAGTCAAGTAGGATTTTTTCAAACAGCAATAGTACTACATGTGGCTAGCTACACCTGCATGCGCGAGTACATCGAGGCGAAAGGTTACTAAAGGTCTGACGAGGTGCCAAAGACCGGGGTAAATTCTAAATCGTTGTCTTGCCATTATGCCCCCTCTTTCTCGCCCAAACTACTGCCGACAGAATCGAATCAACAAAGCAACATGATTCGCAGAGATTGGTTTATATCTCACTCTATAAATTACGACTAAGTTACCGTTATTTAAAGTAACGAGCAAAATGTTGTGTTTTGAGTATTTCTTAATTGAAGTACTGCTAATTCCTGAGCACTGTTATCTGAGCGTTTGTCGTAACATCGTTTACTACTCTCTTCGTCAATTATATATTACATTATATCACTCTAATATACCAACTGGAACTTTCAATATGCTTTATTTTTATTGAAATAGTTTTATTTATTTAATAATTTCATTTTAGCCTCCTTCTGGTTATGGCAATCCAAAGGTCGATGGCTCGAAAATTCGAACGTTGTCTCACGTCGATTTCGGCAGTGATGATCGTCAGAAGTCGTACCAAACCACGATGAATAATAGCTTTCCGAGAAGCAGTGTCGAATATCGACGACGTCTCGGCGATACATCGAAAAGCAGTATACCAACTCATTATTATGGTGAGCGACTTAATTAACTGAATTTTTATGTCCTGCGTAACAGGGCAAAATCTGTTGACGTTGTTGTTATACCAACTTCTGATCAACGTTCGATGGATTTATTTCTCGTAGTCGTATAGCTTTAAGTGTTTTGTATACACACCTCTTCTTAAAAAGCTGTTGTCGGTAATTGCTTTAGATCATGTCTTAGGACCCCTTCTTCTGAGTTGACTGCATTGGTTCCTCTTCCCCTCATCAGGTCAAGGTCCACTTGATATCCTGAATCTCTGCATGACTTTTCCATTCTACAGAAATTTCTATGCTAACAGTTTCTTCCCTAGGACTGCCAAAATCTCTTTGTCATCAGACTGCTTTCATCTTATTTACGATCTTGACACTTTTAAATCTGATATCAACCGCCATGTTCTTGAAAATCTTTAATTTTTTTGTATGTAATTACATCTATTTTTCTGTTTATTTTTTATTTCTATTCTTTCAAAGTAGCTTAATGCCTTGCAACCCTGCCTTGTATTGGGCGAAGAAATAGAAAAGGGTTTCTGTAAGAAACGACAATAATTTAATATCTGGAGTGCGATGGAGTGTTGGGAGCTGATTTTGCGACAAGAGAAGTAGAGCATGTTATAAGCGGGATTCAAATAAGTCACTTGGTAGGGTGCACGCCGCCAATACGTGGGTCAACGGCTCGAATCCCGTTGGTGACATGTGTCAAATTTCTCTAATGTCTTGTCAAACTAATCATTTCAAATTCTCTTTTTTTAAAGAGAAAGCTGCATAGTATTCCTGTAAACAAGGGTATAAATTCTGACGGCAATATGACCAATACTTTCCAGAAAGTGCGGAATTAATTTCTCAGAGTAGTATTTTTAAGTTACTAACGTTTCTAATTTGCAGTTTACTGCTTCTTCTTGGTTTTGTCATAGATGATCTTGTGCATGAACCTTCCTACAAGATTGACTTTCTTCCGAATGATGGTGTTAGTCGAATTTACCCAAATCCTGCAGCGCTTGAGCTGGTATGTATATTGTTATTGAAGGGCAAGTATCATTTCATTGTTTCTCACTTACAAGTAGATTTTATAGGTTTTCAGGTTGCTATAAAAACTAAAAATAGCGAGTGAAAACAACTAAATACCTCCCAAGATCGCAGTAGAGGGTAGAAGGTAGGGTTGGATTTTTTCTGTACATCTATGAAACCATAAACACGGACAATAAATCAAAGATTTGAAAGTGCTTAGTTCTTAATCTTACAATTGTATCCATTAAAAGGGCTAGTCTGAAAACTAGTGAACTTTTAAGGATCAGCATAAACATGAAATATGAAATAAATATGAAAGTGACTTGATATTGGATGATGACGTTGAGAACTTAAGTTTTCAAGGAATCGTTGCGTTCTAGAAAGGGCTGCTAATCTTAGTAAGCTTACGATTGCCTGATTTTCAGACCAATATATCTTCTTGTTAGGGTCTCTGAATGAACTACAATTTTCTAGCCAGTTTTCGGAGAAATCTTATGAAATGCGCTCGCAGGCGTAGAATTCAAAGCTAATACAAGAAAGTAGTGTCGCTTTTCAAAGCAGGCTTGTGTTATACCTTGAGTACCAAAAAACCCCAGAGGCTTCTATTTCCGGACATTAGCTTGCATCATATTTACACTTACTGAAAAAGGGTATTCCGATCTTTAGGGTATCCATGCGGTGGGAAAGTGTGACGTCACGATTTTAAACATTTTTGAATTACGGGGAAAAAACTCAATTTTCATGTTACCCTATTAGTTAGAACGCCAATGACCAAAATTGAGAGCGATACCCTTTCCCAACACGGAGATATAGGTTTCAATTTTTTGAATCTCTCTAACAAAACCCTATCATTTAATGCTGGTTCCTAACTTAATGAACCAAGGAATATCAACAGAGTTTTGACCAGAGATTTTTGATATTCAAACACCTCTAGTTTAAACACTATGTACACTACAAGCCTGCTATTTTGGGAAACAGTCTATTCCAAACTTTCCTTTTGATATCTGGAGTCAAATCGTACTATTTAAAATTTTTTTATTTATGACGTCATCACTTTCCCTCCGCATACGACGAACCTGTCATGAGCTATAATCCCTGTTATAGCTTGATCTCAATTATGCCCGAAAGGGTATTAATCATCCTTAATTTTGGATTATTGATGTATAACTTTGTTCTTATTTTATCTAATCATCAAGAACTTACTGAAGTGTCAATCTCTTGCCAAGGAATCTCAACTATAAATATAATAGTATGTTCATTTATGAATAGATATTACCATAAATCAATCTAGATTATCTAATAATTACTTAGTGACATAACAAGATGTACTTTTCCCTTCATCCCTGTTTTGATTATCGTTAGGTCTTCGTGTTTTCAATATCTTCTCATGATTGCAGCAGAGGCTTAGTTTGTCATTGAAACAACTGACTGTTTTCATATTGGAAACATTTTGTACTATAAATGTTAGGAAAAAGTAATCAGATTTAGAAAACATTTGTAGTATGATTTTTAACTATTCCGAGAGAAAAAAGTTTGATTTTATATACAAAAGAAAAGGCGGGTAACGTCGCAGTGCTACTACAGTATAGTTAAAAAGATTTCATGTGTCACTTTCTTCCCTTACATCGTGAGATGAGTTAATTCTTCCCTCGCGATAAGGCAGGAGACCGTTGTTTTTGGTATATAAATCAAGCGGTTGAACACAAAACTATGTATTTTCCTCGGACTTTTTCAAACATCTTTTTGAAAGAGAGTTTTTGTCGGACGCAATAAATGCCAAGTTTTCTTGCACATGCGCTGTACATCCATTTACTATAAAAGTAATACATCGAAAAAAAACTATATGCAAATAGTTTGCTGGTGGTACAAAGCAATAAAACTGCATAAAATAGCTTAAAAGTACTGAAATGTTTTCGCTATTTCGTGCAGAAAACTATGTCTCAGACAACGTTTCTTCCATTTCTGACCTTCACAGGTCTATTGAAAATCTACAGAGGAAGTCAGAAATACACGAAACATTGTCTGAGATATAGTTTCGTTTTTTGTCGTATTATTCATTATTATTTGTCGGTGTAGTTATCACCTTATCAACAAAAAGACAGTAATGAAGTCTCGTGGTCTCTAAGAGTTTGTTAATTCATCAAGAAGTAACCAAAGCGGACCAGGTTATTGTTAACAGTGTGTTTTTAAATGTGGACAACCCCACAGTTAATTAGTGGTGTTTTTATGTCTTTTGCAGCTCAAAAAGTCCCACATTCAACTTCCATTGTCACATGACCGTGAGTTTTACACCACTCATCGGATCACTTATACGCCGAAACGATATTCAAGAGAGCGCGTCAGCGACTCTGGTCGAATACAAAGAAGTTCTGTTCCACTTGGTACCTTTACAGCTTCAATCTAGTGCTTCCAACACTGAAATAGAAAAATCTTAGTGCCTAAATAGCACAGTAAAATGTTCATTGATATTTCGCGTATTTTGTGTTACGCAAGAAGTATGTTAAATAATTTTTAGATACGTTCTTAAATAAAATTTGGATCTTCACTTCGAATAACATGAGTCTTGTATTTAATTTTTATTACTAATTTTATTAGCGTCTCATATGAAGTTCTTGGCTTCAGTCTGTACTGAGAGTTGCTAGTTATTGATCACGGACGTCCACCTATTCCTCTTTGATAACACTCAGTAAATCAGCTCTATTCCCATTGCTTCCTGTTCATCTTGCATCTTATCAAGGTATTTCTGTCTTGGCTGTCTCCCGCTTGCCTTGTTTCCCTCATCTTATTTCTCGGCGTCAGACATTCCGGCTGATTTGGACTTACAACATGACAGATGAATCATGCATCCCACTACATTCCATTGGTCACAGAACCTTCTGGATACTAAATTGTCTTTTACAACAGCGTTCAATTTGAAAGAAGCTAATAAAATTTACTTCTGTTCGCAAGATTTTGGAAAACTTTTCGAGGTGTTATACTCGCATAATTAGTTGACATGATGTACACTACGTAGTGCCTCTTCCTCCGAGGAATTTTGCGACTATCTTAGTCTTCTTTATCGAAACTAGAGGAATTGCTAAGCTAGTAAAAACAGTGGCCCTTGAGGCTTGCCATTTTTGATTTTGCGCGTTGTTATACCCTCATTTAATTCCGTGTCTTATACTTGGCCACGTTGTATAACTGATGTAGCTGCATTTTTTGCGCGAGTATATAATATCCAAGGAGTGCTCCAAGTGGATTCGGAGATAAAGCAAATGAAAGTTTACAGTATTTTTCAATCGATTTTTGCTGTACGTGGCCTTAATGTTTTAGAGCATCTAAGTGATCTCGTTTTTTTAAGTTTTCATGAGGAATTATTAACCCTGCATTACGACAGCAAAACAGGAATTTACACTCTCTGAGGCACTACTTGCCCTGTTGAAATATTGTGTAGTAACGAGGGTTCTAAAACAGCATGTATAGTTCAGTTCAATGTAGGATCTTAGTAGAGATCTGGCTTAGTGGTGGCCCTTGTCCAGTGGTAGTCCAAATTAAGGACCGTCCTTTCCATGTCCCAATTACCCTTTATTAACTAACTAACCTTATTTAGGTGAGGTTAAATATCCTACCCACTGCATATTAGGGTTCTCTGATTGAGAGAAAGATAAACCAGCATGTGGGCTTTTCCTGCATGGAATGTTGAATAGCAATTTTTGCCAAATGTTTCAGGCGCCTGGACAAGGTGCTTCACCCAGGAAAAACCCCTTTATGCGGTGGGAAAGTGTGACGTCACGATTTTGTAAATGTTTGAATTACGGAAAAGGTACGCAATTTTCATGTTGCCCTATTAGTAAGAACGTCAATGGCCAAAATTGGTAGTGTTGCCTTTTCCCAACATCGAAATATCAGCTTTCAAAGTTTTAAATCTCTCTAACAAAACGTTGTTATTTGATGCTGGTTCCTAACGTAAGGAACCAGGGACAATTAACAGAATTTCGACTAAAGATGTTTTAAATTCAAACGCCTCTAGTTTAAACACCTTATACACTACAGGTCTGTAATGCTGGGAAACAGCCTATTCCGGGGAGACTTTTAGATATCTGGAATCAAATCTTGCTTTTTCCAAAACTTTTGATTTGTGACGTCATGTTATGTTAACTTGTAATTGCAGAATAGCCTCAACCTTTAATAACATTGCTTTTGGTGCCTAAGCTCTCCATGAAAAATGCAATTTTGAAAGAAAATCGAAACTCCAGAATCTTCATAGGCGAACGAGAGCCACATCAAGATGTCAGAGAACATCGTTCCAAAGCAGATCTACGACAACGATGCTGTGCAAAAACATAAGCCACCATTAATCATGATATCAAAACAATATTACGTCTTAAACAATGAACTGGAATAGGGCATCTTCTTGACGTCTTCGTTAAAATCATCATCATTCCAATAGAAGAATGGATGATATGTATACATATAGATGTGTATACATTAGATATGTATACCCTCAGCTATACGGTATTCTTAAATCTATTTTTACTGTTTGCTATACCCTCAGCTAAATATCTACCTTCTAGAGGTAAGCTATTCTTTTCCCTACTGTTGCATCCAGGGGTCCCGTTTATAAGCTCCTTTTCTTGATGCATAATATATGCGATTATAAACGAGAACCCTAGATGCAACGGCAGGGATAAGAATAGCTGCCCTCGAAAAGCTAGATATTAAATAAAGGTATAGTTGATAATGGCCAGGTAGCCGAGACGGTGTCAGGTAAGGAGGAGGCATATATCGGCTCATGTAGTACTAAATTTTAAGTAGCGCTTACGTAGACCATAATTGGTCCGTTAACAATGTAAAATACAGGCTTGAGACTGAGCTGTCAAAATATGTCTGGGATTTAAAAAGCGTTACATTGAGTATCATAAAACTTGTTAAACCGTACTATGGAGACAAGCATAAATGTAACTTGTTCATTACGGACAAGTGCGCAATTTATAACCACTGACTATAGGAACTTATTGAACATACGGTATTAGCTAGTCTCGAAGGCACAGAAATTCTTTTGATGCCATAAATACAAGGACAGACAGCATGAATTCGTAATTGTATTGTAAAGGTGTTGCATTTGGGGGACGCAAGCAAGCAAGTAAGTACCAGGTAAGCCAACGAATTTAATCACCAACAATCTCCTTCTGCATTCTCCATTCAACAAGAAATAATCTTAACTACAAACACTACATCAAGCAGAGCGGAAGTAATCAATCAACGACAAGTAACAATACAATTGACACGAACACAACAAAAGGTAAATAAGAAATAGAGGTGTACTTGAAGAAGTTTCTTTCGTGGTCAGATGAACGTCAGCGGATAGAACCTGAAACATGAGGTAACAGCTATATTTCACTTTTCCTTTTTACCACTGCTTAGTAATGTTAGACTCTACCTTGTTGTATTGAGCACTCTAGCAACGGTATAAATACTTGTTGGCCTATTTACGTACCTATGACAAAGAGATGGTGTCAAGTGATGTGGGCACTCATGAAATGGACACTTAGAAAATCCGTAAAGAAAATGAACAGTAGTCTAAGGCTCTACATAAAAATCAATCATCAAGAAAAATTCGGAAACTTGACAATATATAGACATCGCCTCGAAAGATGTTCTCTTCGTCGTTTGTCTAGGAAGGGCCTAAGTCATGGCATAATAAATAATAGGCCTTCCAAACGACCCGACTAGCGGCTTGACTGGAGGCGAGATATTTCTGGCGGATGCTGATCTGCCATCATACAACAGCCTCGTTCCCGATCGCAAAAGTTGAAATATTCAAAAGCGGCGGTTAGAGTTCAGTCGTCATTGAGTTCATGAGAAGGAAACTGCCTGACTATCTATGGCATTACAAACCATTTTGATGGACTTACTAAGGAGATATGAAGCAGTAGTTCTTTCTAAAAGGGAAAAGTAAGTCATTTTCTCTTTTTTTGCTCTGTAGTTCCTTATAAAATAATCCACTTGGCATTGTTATGTCTAAATGTGGTGGAAGCCATTTCACACTCTAGTAACTCATTCTGTTTACTTTTATCGTTGCGTTAAACATGTTCTAATGTAAAAGATTCTTGAACAGTGACAACAAAAATTGCAAACTTTAATAGTGATACATTATAATGAAAGGGTTTTTACTTTAGTCTAATTACTCGTACTCTCCAAAAAACGATTTAGTGATGGGACGAAAATGTTGCGTTACAAACTGTGACGGAAACTATGACAACACAAAACGGGAGAGACTTTTTACCCAAAGATGCTGACTAGAGATAAATATGGCTTGCAATTATATCCCGACATAATATACCCGATGGTAAGTATACTGTGGTCTGTTAGCATCATTGGCCAAAAGATTATACTACAGTCACACTTAGTGGCAAAACTAGAGCTCGAAATCCGCCCTCAGTTTTTACGTGTGAGGGCACGTTTGCAAACAATTTGAAATTACTAAGCCTCCTTCTGCAAGACCTACCTCCAAAGCTCTTACTGGACACAGGGATGTAATATCGGTACCAGATAAAATAGCATAGTTCAACAAGCAAGATCTCATTGAACACTTTTGAGGTATTGTATGGGTCTATAAGAAATGGGGAGGTAATCATATCTATGGTCGATGCATATGTATTTCTTCATTCAGAGGAGTTGGGGTGAAAAAGATGTCTAAAAATTAACTGTGAAGATATACAAGGACCTTACCTTTGACACCTTTCATTGTTGACCTATCACTT
>JAAAKL020007750.1:0-16578 GCA_010016065.2 Carybdea cf. marsupialis auct. non (Linnaeus, 1758)
GGTATCAAAAAAAATTTGTTGTATCTAAATTATTACCAAAGTATCTGGAAGATAGTCATCACTAATGTCACCGCGCATGCGTAAGTAGGCAAGAAGCTCATGAGCATGTTGTCTTTCTTCTGACGCTGAATCCTTGAAAAACTTAGCCAAGCCAGGTCGATTGATTTTGTCTTGGTCAAAGAAGGCACCCTAAAATTGAAAAAGAATGGTAGGGTTTCCTTTGATCTCAAAGGTCTATTTATAGGAATATCTCAACCAACATATATAATTCGCAATGTCGATAACTCCCAGTAATTTCTGATGTTATGCAAAAGTGACAATGGTTAATGTCAAATTCAGGTAGTTTCCAACCCACATAAAAGAGTTTCTGTTTTTTCGCTTCTTTTTATGCCTAACGTCCTACACGCTCTGTTGCTAGTTCCCTAACAGTTCTGTAAGTACTTGTTAGCTAATAGTCCTTTAATTACTGATGAATACTTACTAGAAATCTTTATCAAGGGATAGGTGCGTTAACTTAATAGACACACGAATTCCGAGAAACAAAAGACCAACAGAGACGAAAATCGGAAAAAATTTATAAAAGTCAGAGGGTACCCCGTCCAACTTAAGCAAATTGACTTTGGTCTACAAATATTCAACAGATTTTCATTCTGAAGAAAAACAATTTTTAGAGAAAATATTCGTTTCTTATTAGCTAATGATAATACTAATAATTATACCAATAATAATTTACGAAAGTAAAATATTAATAATAAATGTAAATGCTCCAACTCTAATGCAGACATAGATATATTTATTTTTCTAGTGACAGAAATAGACCCATATAGGAGGACTGAGTACGTTTAGATGAATACCTGGTACATACTGAGTGCGTACTTAGTACTTAGATCCTCCTATTCAAAATTTAAATATTGCACTACAACTTCCCTCCGTCGTCCTCGATTTGCAGCTGCTCTCCTCGCGCTCCATCATCCAAGGCCACGTTGAGTACACTCTCCTGCAACTGGAATATAACCATCAAGAAATTGCACTCTATGCTCATTACAATAATCCTGGAATTTTAATTCAAAGGTAGAGGTACTCAAGTTATCGAAAAAATGTCCAAGGCCAGAAACAATGCTTTAAAGAGAGAAAAACAGGGAACAAATAAAGCAGGGTATTAAAAAAGCAGGGATCAAAGAAAGCAGAGAATTAAGAAAGCGGGGTAAAAAAGATAGACGTATGAAAACAAAGAAGATGAAGAGAGTTCAAATTATGGGAATTTGAAACTTTTGCATGGTCAATATGCAAACCTGATGTGAAACAAAGAGAACACACACAAGGAATCATTAAAAAAAATACATGTGCTCTTAAAGGTATCGGGTATGGCAATTGAGTGAAAAAAACCGAAGCAAGGGAAGCGGTATATATTGCAAAATAAGCTCATGCCTTCAAATTGCTGTTGCAATAGGATTCAAATGCTGGTCGTTTGTGACGGGCTATCAAGTATATTTCAACTAAAGTTCTGCTTTTAAGATATCTGAAATATCATCCTGATATGCTAGAACACAGTCGAACAACAGATTGCTTTAGATCCTCAAACACAGTCAAACTACAGATTGCTTTAGATCCTCAAACACAGTCAAACTACAGATTGCTTTAGATCCTCGAACACAGTCGAACTACAGATTGCTTTAGATCCTCAAACACAGTAGAACTACAGATTGCTTTAGATCCTCAAACACAGTCAAACTACAGATTGCTTTAGATCCTCGAACACAGTCGAACAACAGATTGCGTTTGGTCCTCAAACACGGTCGAACAGTCTATCAAACAAGTCTGTTTTAATAACATATTTTAACAAGATATGTTTATTGCTTTTAGAAATCATTTTAATAGAAACTAACTTTTTATCTAATAATCCTACCAACCTTGACTGTAAATGGACAGTTTGATAGACGTGTCATCATCTGCAGTCATACATGTACCTTGATATTGCGAAGATGTATATTATAAGATATAGCTGGAATATTAAATATCAGGAATCAGTGGTTTCTTCTTCCTTGTACCATTTTCGCTCGCACTTCATTTTTAAGAGGATACAAGAAAACAGAAAATGAGGGGGGGGGGGGGGAGGGCTAAAACGAACAAAACGATCTAGGTGAGCCTTGCAAACTTCCCAGATTTTAGCATACGTATATAGGCCAGAAAGTGGAGGCTTTGAGGTAGCAGCTTCGGACGCTAAAATTTGCTCTTTTGCACTATTCGAAAATTTAGAATTTGCAACGAGTTTTAAGAGACAGTTCATCACATCATGCACTGTCGTGCAATTGTTGCCTACACATATTCATATTTATATACTACATATTGTGAGGCACGTGACACGGTTGCTGGATATTTCCATTTGAAAACAGCACCTCCTTGCTGTATATAACTGGTACAGTTATACAACGCAGAAAGTGCCTGAGACGAAAATGAGGCGATTCTATGAGAATAACTACCAAAATCAACGAGAACACAAATGCAAACAGATGCACATGTGCAGTGGAAGGTTGAACTAGAGGGATTTCAGAATTATTAACGATAAAGCTGGCTTTAAAGATACTCAATCGCAAGTGGCTCTACTTCCAACCTTCGCTTCAATTCACTTTAGTTGTGCTGTAAAAGTCAAAGAGAACTGGGCCTCACGTGAAACGTATTTTTAATGAAGATTGCCGGCAGTCTAATTCTTCCAAAGCAAGGCCTTGTGTCTCCGGAGACCACGAATTGCAGCTGAACGCTCAACGTGTAAATAATTTCTCTTATTAAAGAAGACAGATCTACAAACAATTTTGTGTACATCTATTGAATTCTAATTTTATGAAAACCTTCATAAAAAGATGTTAAGAATAAACCACTTTTTTTTCATAGGAATATAAATAATACTTTTGACAGTGGTGAGTTTGAGGTTGATTCTCAGGCCTTGTGATTCTTGTTCATACTATTCTGTAGAGTTAAAGATTATTTGTCATCGTAAAAACAAACTCCCGAAGTTGTTCATCTCATTTATATAATCATTTTCTCTTCACCTATTTTTAGCTTGAACAACGTGACGCTGAGGCTGAAGACTCCCAGAAACTTATTGGAGACCTGTACACAAAAAATGAAAAGCTGTATGAAGTCATCGAAGGAAAGGATCGTGAGCTATCAGAAAAACAGCAATCTTGTGATAGCCTACAGCGGAGAAGACTTGCATTGGAGAAAACAGTTGATCGATTACAATCCAGACTTAAGACCACTGGTGATAACTTAGATGGAGGCCGGGCTTTGCCCAAGGCTCCTGCGAAACGAAGAGTTGAGTTCCCGGATGATAGTTCCGTTTAAGTTAATGTGACCCCCTTTGCTGCTAGAACTGTACTTGACTCACGGTAAAACTCCTTCCGGCAAATTAATGACGCAAATAGGAATTTTTTTCACTTTCAGTCTTATGAAACGGGGACCGTAAATGACCAAACAATGTAGCTGGTGCCGAGGCTGCCTTGATAGGATAAAGTTGGAACCTTATGATGATTATTGATAACGCTAAGGGGGGAAATACGCTTTTTCCAAAGCCAATTTTAAATACAGGATTACCAGGTATTGATCGTTTGCCGTTTAATTTATGTTCGTATGCGATAATGTTTCAAGGCAGTTTTCTAGAGACATGGACAAAAACAGCAGGGTTATTAGTGGACCTTAACTGTATTGTTGTTTTTGATGAACTAGAGGTTACGAATGATCACACGTACATTCCCTAACAGATATTTTGAATCAAAGTCCACACTACGCGAATGATTGAAGTTAGACCCTTAATTTAAAGTGATATTCATCTTGTTCCAGGACTTTGTGGGGCGTCTACTGCTCTTTTGATTAGAACTGTCGGAGAAGTTTTGAAATCCTAGCCGCCATTGCTGTACGAATACAAAAAGCGACATTCTTACCACAGCTAATAGTCGCGCATCAACTTCACATTTTACTTTACTGAGGCAAAATTGAATCGATACTTCAAAATCTCATAATTGGTCAGCTGCTGAAATAAGCAAAACCAATTTCTGTTTGAATATATGCAGTTTCCTCCAATTACTCAGTCACATTGTTAAAAGGTATGTACGCTCGAATAACCGACCGTCGCAGTTCACACCTG
Organism: Carybdea cf. marsupialis auct. non (Linnaeus, 1758); assembly: GCA_010016065.2. Classification (NCBI taxonomy): domain Eukaryota; kingdom Metazoa; phylum Cnidaria; class Cubozoa; order Carybdeida; family Carybdeidae; genus Carybdea; species Carybdea cf. marsupialis auct. non (Linnaeus, 1758). Next base: position 4,142 of record JAAAKL020007750.1, read on the forward strand.
TACACACCTTTGTACTGTACAGGCTCTTTGGACATGAAACAACAGGTTAGAGCACAAAAGGAGCAAGGAAACCAAAGTTTTATTGTTATTTTCTGCTAGTTTTACACTGTTTCATTGCATGTCCTGCATGAAATCATAGTAGATAAGCTCCGTGACCCGATTCACAGGTTTAACGGTCATCTTCGGTCATTGGCGTAGATTCTGGGGGGGGGGACTCGTCCCCGTCACCTTTTATGATAGGGGAACAACAGCTGCTTTACTCCCCCACATTTGAGCCCCAAAATGTGAAATTGTCCATGTTTAATCCTTTTGCCCCCCCCCCCCCCCCGCACATTCTTACAGCGATCTGCGCCCGTGTCTTTGGTTAAGGAACGGTTGACAAACCACTAGCGTAGTTCAAAGCAGTGAGCTCACAATCTCGATTTCTCTCACTCCACATGTTATCGCAAAAAAGCGAAAACTTGCAACTTGAAAGAAATGGCTTCCTGCTATTTTCGCTGGCTTTGTTATACATTTACACAGTAGATAATGCACTAAATAGATCACTTTTTATGCATTTAATTGTTATAATGATGAATGATATCATCATATATATATTACGTTAGAGATAATTTATCTTTTCGCAGATAATCGACACTTTTTGTTTACCATCAATTTCATAAATAAACGTATGTAACATATCGAAGGATCATTATCACTCACTTGCACTGTATATCTTGTATTATACACGCTGTCACTTTTTACTATATATCAAATGATCCATCAATATCTCTGTAGATATTTCATATTTTTCAAAAACTGTAGATACTTCATACTACTACTCTGAGAAAAAAGAAATCCGGCTTGTTTTTTACGATTTGGTACAAGGTTTGCTGTTTCTATATTTTGTTTCTTCTGTCTATTATCTGTCTTCGCATGCCAAGAAACAAATATTTTTTAGCCTTTTCCCTTGTTCATACCCCTTTCGACCGCATTCTAAATCAGGAACTAGTTTTCACACTCCTACAAGAGAATGGCAACCATTCATATCAATTTTATGTAAAATCAACAAAAGAAGCGAAGTTTTGTCATCATCATCCACAATAACGATAAAACCATGCATTACGAACACGCAGATCTGGTCACACAAGGCGCGAAATAGAACCCAACCTTTCCCTTTACTGAAAGTGCAGATGTTCATAGCACCACAGCACTGCCTAGTAGTTTAGGCACCACTATGGGTGCAAACACCTTCAGTCACGAAACGACGGAATAGACGTTGGCACTATCATACAACTGTCTATCATTTAGTAGTGGGGAGTATCCCTATTTGATTAATTCTGAGCAGCTGTTTAATACAACAGAGAGAAGTTCACTTTGCACTCAGTTCTATTACTCCATAATCACTCCAGAGTGCTAATTTGAGATCATTTCTATTTTAAATGACGCTACTGAGTATACCTGTTCTAAACAAAATATTTCAAAGCACTCTTTTTTCACCACCATCAACAAACAGTCAGGCACTTGATGCAATCCCTATTGACCCAGAATTTTGTCTCTATGAACACCTTGAGCGAGTGAAAGAGCCGTTATTGCATAACTTCGTTTATTTATCAAAAACTGACATTTTTTCAGCAAAAGAGTATCCATGTTCACGCACTAGTAGTTATTGTTGTAAACCTAATGTATTCTCTTACCTCGTTCGAAGTGTTGAACTTCAACTGAGCTACAACTATGAACTAGAATGGCATTTTATAAAGAGCAAGGTCTAGGCATCTTGTTTTTATGTAGCACATCATGATTTGGAGTTCAAGGTTCACTGTCTATTGTTGGAGAAGAAAAGTGAAGGCTATACGCTATGGCGTTCTTTACTAGAAAAGAACGCCATGCTATACGCCCATTTGCAAGAACCAACCCAAAACAGAAGAAGGACGAAGGGACCCTAACCGCCGTTGGAAGCTGATGTTCCCAGAAGCCACGGTATTGGTATGAAACATGAAAATATCAAAAGCATTGGTTGAGGATGAAGCAACTTGCACAAGAAACGTAGGTACATAAAGTGATAGTATTTGACATGCAGTGTCACGCTTAAGCAGTGTGATTCCTCCTCGGTAACTACTAGGGTTCTTGAGGTTTTTACGCTTTACTCAATGTAATTGCTTTATCTGAAGCAGCTGTTCATTGAACTCTCTGCTTGCAAAGACACATTTTCTATGAAGACTAGTAATCTGTTAGGCTTGACTTACAGCAGTGTATTGCAGAGTAAAACTTCTGCATACGAAAAGTTAGCTATCAGCAGAACATGTTGCTTTATACAGAGGCAAATATTAATCACATTCCAGCACGGAGAGTTTAGATATATGGAAGGGGAGGGTATTTTAATTCTGTCGACAATGACCTTAAAATGCTTTATTGGCTTATGGGCCCACTGCATTCACATGGGAACAAGATTAAAAGTGCAAGGTTGAATCGTTAGGAATATAGGTACACAGATACTTTTGAATCTTCGAAATTTGAGCATTTCAAGACGTTGGTGATGCAGTATTTTTGACGCGTGAGAAGGCAACATGGATAGCATAAATTATCAACTGAGATTTTGATATGGACTAGGCAACAAGCCGACATGCTCTCTCTAAAGACTGGCTGGATATAGTAAATAGGAGCAATATCCAACACATTGTTTATGTGACAAACAAATTCACTAAACGAATTTTAGCCATGGGAATACGAAAGCTTTTCTTTCAGATTTTAAGCTAAAACAAAATCTGAAACGCAACCCCCGTTTTATCACCATTCAAATTATCATGAAATCTAAATGAGTAGCTTAGACCAGTTATATACGACTTCTTTTTTTCTCGCCGATCCCCTCTTGTGTAAATAGTATTACCTGCGAAAAACTAGATGATCTGCTTGTATGCGCAGGTTCCTTTCGTAATCTCATCAATATGAATAGCACTTTTATTGTTTGTTGATTCGATCTTGGAAACAACAGTCTAGAACAGGGGATATGTGAGTCTCCTCGATCAGATCTTAAGTATGTTACGGACCCAGGATGCACACTAAAATGACGTATAAACACAAGTAAAAAGTAAAACATTCGAACACGTAAACTAAACTCCTGGGACAAAGCTAGGCTGAAGTAAACAACACTTGGTACACCTATTCCATTTCTCAAGATTTCTTACGTCGAGTTCGCTTTGTTACTCAGCCGCGAGTGTAAGAAGCAATAAGCAAAATAAATAGAACTACACGAGACGGAGGCCAGCCAGGCATGCAGCAATGAGAGAGGATGTCGTCCCCGGCTATTAAGTGTTACCGAAAGACGTCACAGCATATATGTTTTCATAAGTCTTTTCAAATCTCTAACAAGCACATGGAACTACTGACTCCCCAAGATCAATAACATTGGGCCGAGTCATATGATTGATGGTTCCTACTAGCAGCGAAAAAAAATTCTAGTCATTCAGCAAGCAGCAATATATAATTATTACGGAAACCAATTCTGTCATTTACCAATCAACACATCTGAATGCGTACTTGTGGCTCATGCCCCGTCCCATCATACCAAAATGAAGTATCTCTGCAGTGGGCAATACGCATGCCAGCTTAACGGATAACTTACCATGGATCCCTTAGGACTTTTCTAAAACCCCATAGCAAATTTTGCATTTAATACTGATAAATATTCAGTTTAAGTTTTTCCCTTATAACAGCTCTGAGCCCCTTTTGTTCTTACCCCCACCGCAATGAGGGGTCTGTGGGTACTAAATATGACACTGACGGGGACTAATAAACTGGGTGGAGTATTGATACAGCGGACTGAGTCTTTGCACAAATCTAGAAAGCCACAGAAATAAAAATAGTGCCGCTTAAGCCCAACGGCTGGCCTTAAGTGACCTCTGTGACCCCCAACAGTTAGTGGCCTGAAACAGGGTTTTCATCAGTCAGTCCAAGAGATGAGATTCCTCTAGTGACCAATCAGGTGTATTTACCAGTACCTTTACACCTTAAATTTACATTAGCGCCCTTGTATACAAGAGAAGAGAACGAACAACCAGTAAAATAAGTTGGGGACGTATTAGAGAACATTACAAGAACAACCAGCAAGAGTGGAGCATATTATATTTTAAAAACCAAATTTTTTGCTTGTGCATATGTCGATGTTGCTATGGGTACAGAAAAATTCTACTTACTGTGTAATTGCTCTGAATTTATTACAAATTTTTTTAGTTTAGAAACAAAACTATGTGCCAAAAGAATGTAAAATATAGTGCATACATTCAGTAGAAAAAATCCTAGTAAGCTTTTTCACATATAATTACAATTGGTCATAATTTGGAAAAATCATATCTGCACGTACGCATTCATTCAAAACCGACAATATTTCCCTTAGCACCCCAGACCTCCAATAACCCAGCGATGGTTGGCCTTTCTTCTGCGCATGCGAACAACATTAGCATCAATGTCTGCGCCGTAGTTTTTATCTTTTATGTCTTCTCGGATACGGTCTTGGGTTAGTTTCAGCATCCCGATGTTGCGGCCAATGGCATCAAGAGATTCCTGAAGTCCTTTGTTGCCATCTATGATTTCTTCTGCTTCTGGAAGCTGTGTGCCAGGATGGCGCTGGTAAACCTTTACCATAGGCCTGTCAAGTCTTTCACGTGTAGTCAAATCATGCGAAGAAACCGGACCCTAGGAATAAAAGTGACGATAATTAATTTTCTGTTATTGATAACATGTCGCCTAGTTGTCTTTTAAACAGAGCAACAATTAAGACCACAGAGAGATTTTCGTTTCTCACAAATGTAGATCAGATGAATATCAGCAGAGGCAATCGGCATTAATTTTTCATAAGGGGCATGTATCAAGCTGGGCCCTTTCGTAACGCGCTCAGTCAACATATGGAGGAGTGGCGATCCGGGTTTAGGTCCTATTGGCTACAACGACCCAGCTTTGGGGTCTCGCCTCATTTTGTCAATGTTCTCCTTTGTTTTGTCCCAAGGATAACGCTCTCGCTACTCGGTCTGTACTTTACGGAACGAATGAGGCTTTTCATAATTTGTTTAACTTATATTCTTGATTTGAAGCCTTAAATTTAAACTTTGTCCTTCACTTTTAAATGGTGAATTTACCATACATAGAATTTTTTGGTGAGTGGTTGCACTTTTTCATCGCCAGCTTCCACGCTAATGATATGGGTATATTGACAACACAAATTTTATCTTCTTTCTTAAGCAGGCCCACTGCTCTGATGAAACCGACTAGGCTCTTGTTCACGAAGCTTCGAAAATTCTATTCTTGACTTCCTATACTACACACGTCTACTGTCCTAGTTAAGTAACATTGTGTCACGCACGTAGAATTTTTTGGACGGAGCAATTGGTGGAAGATACCCTACGTTGTGGTACAGGTCTAAGCACAGTTAAATATGTTACATAGTTCCACTTACCAAAGTGTATCCACGTGCCACATCAGTTGTATAATGCCACCTCTGTCCCCTGTGTATAGCCATTCGAGTTTCTCCTGACATCATCTGAAGGTGTTGCTGAAAGATCATAAATTTTAAAATGTACAGTTTTAACAACTTTCCCCTGAAAATAAATACATTTGAAGGCTCCCCTAGAGCTTTCCCAGAAAGAAATTCAATGTAGTCGTAGAACTTGGCCTGCTCCCCACCATACCACTGCTTGAAACAAGTAATAGAATATAATAAACTATTAAAGTTCAGTAAGAGGAGAAGTGGGGTGGGGGTTGCTTTAAAATACAAAATGCTTTCCTCTCCATTAATCAGGACAAGAGTTGAATGAATTATATTTTTGGTTCCATGATTATAAAAAACATCTATAAAAGTTTGAAACAAGGCTAGTGAAATGTTTTAATAGCTAACCGTTATATTTTCAGGAAGAAAAAAATACAGATAGCAGTATGTTACAAGTACCATAACATAAAATACTCCTTATTGTCACTAAAATTTTTATGATGTTTCTAGGAGGTCCCTTTATTCTTCCTAAAAAAATATTATTTGTTGCTGGAAAACTAGATATCAATTTTAAGTGTATTAAAAAATATTGAACCAAAAAATTGATATATTCAAGTCTTCTAATGATAAGTGGGCTGAAAAGAACAATGTTTTGTAAACCCCACCCTATTACCCCTCTTTCTAAAAATTGTCACTTTGGTAACTTTGATTCTGCTCTTGTAGCATTCTACCATCTATGATAATCGCAAAGCTAAGTATTAAATAGTATCTAAAGTCTGGAAAATAAAAGTGAGTTTTGTGACAATATTAAGCCTTGTTAAAAGAAGAACTGACTTTGTAGTATTACAGATAAAACTTAAGATAAAAAATTACATTGCCTGCAGTCCAAGGCTCACCACAAGTCATGAAGTTTTAGAAACTAGATATCTAAACAATATAAGTGCAGTGAAACACAACACTGCTTTTATATGTTTCTAACAACAGCTCTAACAGTTGCATGTTTTCTTCGGTTGAAAAAACAAACACCCCCCCCCCCCCCAAATACCCTACTACTAGGAATGCAATTTTCTTTGCTCCAAAATTATTACAAACTCCAATAAAACAATTATAGAGAATTTCCTTTCACACTTTTAAAGCCTACTGGTACTGTGAAAATGAATATTTCGAGCATTAGTTGAAACTGTATCAAACATTTCTTCCCTAAACTTTTACATACCTTCATGGTTATGGTCTCTGCTATCTTTTGTGTCAAGCCATCATTGACACTTTTATGGGCAGCCCTCTGAAGTCTATTTGTTTGGTCCATAGCCTCACTAACTTCCTTACGCAAAGTAACTGATCTCTGTCTTGCATTTGCAGCCAGTGCAATTGCTTCTGAGGCTTCTGGTGTATATGGACCAAGTGGATTTACTTCTGGTGTTTTGGGAACAGCTGACCCTGTTTCCCTATTTCTGACTCTTTCTTGGTTTGATGCTCCTTTGGTTGAAGATGCTGCATGACAGAGTAGGTCCAAGACACGGTTTCTCTCTGATAGGACAGCCTTGAGGCGCTTTCTAGCATTATCAAGGACTTGCAATTGCTTTTGAACCGCTCTTAACTGCCCCTCAAGAACCCTCTTTAATTTTCTATAATGTATCTTTTCTGCTTGAAGCAAATCAGTTGCACCATCAGCATCCTATGGATAAAGTTCAACATTTTTCTTTAAGAAATCACAATTTGCAAAAGTGAGGAAAAAATCCAAATCATAAATTCAAAACATTAAAAAATTTAGACATTTTCATTGTTCCTCTTTGGTAGTGTATCTAGAGACTGTTCAAAGTACTTAGTAAAAAATACCTCTCTTAAAGCTGTCTGTAGAATGTCTGTGAATAGTGAAAAGGGCAGGATTTCCATGAGTGTGATTACCTTATAAATGTAAGTGTTATTTATGGAGTTACGTTTTAGAACAGAGAAAGAGAAAACATGGTGACAACGGTAGTCTAGATGAAAACTGCCCTTTTTTACAGGATATAATAATTTACAATATATATTTAAACACCACCTTACTTATTCTGTGATGTTTTAAAAATTACCTACTTAAAAACATATCAAGTCTCTGTAACATGTTTTAATGTTAGTAATCATCATAGATACCATTTTAGTTTATGTGTTCATTTTGCATAGATGTTCACTCTTTTCACAAATAGTTTGCCAAGTTGGTGAAGAAAATCAAACAATCCTGTAGTTGGTAATGAATCTTCATAACTTTCCATGGCCAGTGAAGAGAATGAACCTTTCAGTTTACGGAGCGAGTGGGATACATGCCAAATCCAAGCATCTTAAAAGAATGGTGTACCTAAATACAACATCAGATGTGTGGGAACAGTTTCACATTCCTTTCACTACAGAGGGCAAAGGCCACCCAGGCCCTATTTCAGCTCTGAGCCTGAAACCACACCTTCATCCCTGCTACTATCTCCTAACTGTACAAGAAATTAAACAGCCGATATAGACCTGATTTCCAATAATTATATAAAAATGCTCCATTTCCAACAAGATCATAATGATATTTTGCCAATATAACATCTTAGTGCCTTCCAACTACCCATATAAACTTACCCTGTTGCATTCAACAGTATTCCCAAAATCTCTTCTTGCTACAGAGCCCTTTTGTGTGCTCTTGCACGTGTAAACAAAAAACACAACCAAAATAAAGTTCAAACCAGTTGAAACACGCAACAGGTAAATTCATGTCATTGACCACCAGCACACCTACAAATGTCGACAGCGCACTGGAACACCTATGCAGATAAACTATTGGTGTCCCAAGCAAGCTCTTGGAGTTATCCAGGATTGATTCTGAAATATTCTGATAGATGCTTTTAACGATCACTTCCCCCAGTTCTATGTAGATTCCGCGGGTGGAGTCATTCATCTAATTGATGATATTGAGTCTTACCGTATCTGTTAACCTTGAGCATCTATTAACCAAGATAATAGTTTAATACAAAAATCGCGACATGCTGCAATCATTTTGATGAAAAGGATTATTGTCTAATGATGTTAAAAGCCTTTTGTGTCTCAAGACTATATGATTGCTCAGCGTGTCATTGATCCTTTGAGCCCTGGTGCTGGACTAAACACGTACGCAACAAACCCTATGGCGTCATTTATCAGATTTCTTACAGAGAAAAAGCTTTAGTAATACTTCAATGAGTCTACCCATAGCTAGAGGAAACGAAGGGGTAAACAAATCATGACACCGATTACAAAGGGGTCTTAAGTAAAGTTGAATCAATGTCATCATAGACTCCTTTTCATGGTTGACTACTACCATAAGTAGGCCTACTATACTGAGTACCGTACCGGTATAAAGGAATATTGCACATCAATGACGTGCCGTAATATTAAATAGCCCTTACAGACAGGAAATCAATCCTCAAGACAGGAAAAATGGAAATCTTAGATGGAGATATTTGGCGTATGTTATTATTAACTACCGTACTACGGTACCGTAGCGGTACCTATCTAACCATATCGACTACGGGTTTAGGATTGATGGGCTATAATGGTAATAAACAACTTCAAAACTAAAGACAGTTTATTTAAAGGAAACTTACTCAATAAACATAAGCAATGTAAGTCTTAAGTGATCGATTAAAAAACTTACCTTCTCTCGAGCTGGTCTTGCCCTTCTCACACCAGAGGACTCGCGATTTAAAATGATGTCCTTTCGTATGTGCTCCAACGCCTTTTCCAAACTTTCTTTTCCACGCAGAAGAGATTTAATTTCCTCCTCAGTGTCTAACAAACTATCACGAAGCTTTATCACCACCTGCCGGGTCGATCGGACGTAAGAATGAATTTGGGCATTACTTTGCTGGAGACAGCTATCTCTAAGCGACGGTAATGGATCCAGCTGCTTGCCTAGGTCATTAAATTTATCACTTCTTTGAATAACCGCTTGGGCTAATTTAAGATTTTTTACTGTGGATAATTTCCAGGAGTCTGGTCCAATCGTTGCAGCAGTTATTTCCATGATGATCGAGGTAGTCGTAACCGAAGGTGGAGAAAACTAGCTCTTGTTTAATCCTGTGTCATCTGATCATGTCCTGCTCACAACATGGCCATTTCTGTTGTGAGGTTGTCATGTCGGTTGTCATGGGTACTTATGGAGTCTGGTGATTAGTTGTCATCGAACGGTAACAGTTGTCATTGGAGACGTTCAAACCGCATTGCCATAACAATAGCCTCTATTAAGTAAGCGATCAGTTCATTGAAAAAGAATAAAAGAATAAAACTGCCAGGCTATTACAGATTGAAGATAAAGATGGATAATTAAGAGTTATAATTTATCCCATGTTCTAATGTTAGTTGTTAGCCGAACGATACCAAAATTCAGAGCAACAAACGCAGATACAGAGAGGAATGAAATCGTTACATGTGACACGGAAAACAGAATGTAAACTTCTCGGATAAACTGATAAAGAGAGAAACTTTCGATACTTAATGCTAGTTGCCAATAAAAAGTTGGATTACCCTATAGATGCAAAATACATAACTGCTTTAAATTGCCATATACATGAACATATTGTCGTTTAGCGTCCATATAATTTTTCTTTTCGAATTTCAGATTTAAAACATTTGAGCAGATTTGAATTTGTCTCTAAAAGTACTGAATACCGGTATTTCAGACATTTATTACACATTTTCTGTCTAATATGAGCCATATCAACCCCTCCAAGTTTCGATTTTCCAGGCATTTGCCTCTTGTGCTTCCCGTCTCGTATGCCTATGTCCAAGATGGTAGTGAAGACCATTTAGTTCCATTAAAAGTGCACAGTGCTGGCTAAAATTTTGCAACATTTGCTGAAATAGAGGCAGGTTTTTTTAGGAAGTATTGGCACTTGCTGGGAAAGCAGGCACATCAAGTTTAATGAGTCAGTATACTTTATGCAAGTTATCTGTTATCTGACCAATCAATACAACTAACAATTTTTGTATGAACATGTTGGAGATTTTTAAATGCCTGGAAGCAACTGAAAAGCATCACTGAGCATGACATATTAGACAGATGCAAGAGAAGTAGATGCGATTGAAATTTGCAGCTCAAACACCGATCGCTTAAGAACACTGGATCGAGTACCTTCCGTTTCAAAGAGAGGCCACTGTCGTTCAACGTCATTTTAGTCCCCATCAAGCAAAGCTTATAAACAATGTTACATAACATGGCGGACCTTCCCGCGCTTTTTTAACTTATGGGAACTAGTTTTCGTGACCACACATTTTCTTTGTTGGAAACGATGGTATTGCTCGATTCAGTCTGTTTTAGAGATCAGTAAGCTCAAAGCACTCAATCAATGTCAACAAATAATTTTTCAAAGGGTCATCTAGAAGAGAGGATTTGAAAGTATCAAGTTGAAGAGGTATATTTTGAACTCAAATCTATCCGTATGTAGAATGAAAGCAGAGACTATTACGATAGAATGCATGTTTAAAATTGACTTGATTCTATGAAATTATAAAACCCCTTTTTCACTGCTTGTTTTGCGTTTAATTTATCTATTACATGCATCTATTTCACGAGAAGCACATGAGTGGGAGAATTGGACAGTTTCACGTACCCAAGATTCACGTTGCGATCTCAGGCCTCAGCTAAAGTTAGAAAAATTTGGGAGCTAGTCCGAATTTTGATGTTTCCGATTGATAGTCACAAACGCCAAAATTGTGAGTCTCCAGTAGATTCTAAGAAAGGAAAGTATGCAAAGACTTGTCCTAATAATTTTGAATGTTAAAGCCATTTCCTTACAACTCAATACCTAAATGGCTCTTAAATAAATTGGTGTTAGGAAACATTTCAGATTATCCAATATAATGTTAAATATTTGAAGTAGGAGTCTGACGCTCAGGAGTCCAGAGAATATGATTCAAATTCTTATGTGAGCCGAAGAGAGGTCATGCCCATAAATATTTGAGGCTTGTAGGCTGCAGTTACAATGAAAGAAGAAGCTCTCGTAAAATATGAGCAGGCTGTAAAATGTAAGAATATGCTCTGAAAGTACGTAAGCATACACATATAAGCTCATTTGCCTCAAAATGAAGAGAATTCACTAAACTAGAGTCGTTTCAAAGAATACACATTTAAAGTCGTTCTGCAATGCAGATGAGGGACAGATGATTGAAGAAGTTTCTGCTTTTAAATTAGAAAAACTGTGGAATTTAATTATTTCTACCAACACTTTATCAAAGTAAATTTTAAAAGACGGTCCTACATATAACATCTCATGTCTTGGGGAGGTCAACCATTTTCTGTGCTATGCAGACTCTTCAAGCAAAATAGGTTGGAATGCAGTTGAGCTATGTTATGTTGACCAACTGCATCCTTCGGCCCGGTTTGGTGCCTCATACATCCTTATCACTAACTGCAGCAAAAGGAAACCAAAACTACGAAAGAATTCTCTCCAGTATTGATATTGTACTCAATAATATGGTTTCTTAGGTCAGTAGTCGAAATGAAAGGATATGGAAGTATAAGAGTGCGATCGGTTTTTACACAAAAGTGCTGTTACGAGAGCAACAACTTTTAGAAAGGTAAACACACTCCTAATTCACGGAAAATCACTTCTCGAAGGAAAGAAAGGATACTGTTACTATAGTTATTTTTAGTTGCAGAGTCATCATATCTGTGATATGTCATCACAATTGCATCGCGATGCTCCTTGCTCTTTTTGAACTATTACAGTCGAGTAGTATCCTGGAGCTGTTTTGGATGTTAAATCCAGCCTAACATTTTAAAATAATTTACGCGAGCTCTCATAGTTCTGACAGAACAGTCCCTAGCTCCATTCATTGCACTATTTATATATATATATATATATATATATATATTGATATCAGCATATATATACACATACACATAAATATATATAAAACTTAATAAACATGAAATCCTTACGCCACTGGCGGGGATCAGCAACCTCCTTATACCCTGAATGCGTTT
>JAAAKL020007751.1:0-16577 GCA_010016065.2 Carybdea cf. marsupialis auct. non (Linnaeus, 1758)
GTCTAGAAAACAAATAATACCAGACCTGGACACCCCTTTCATGTGGCAAGTGTCTTGCGTGATTTGCTCCATTTTTACCGAAATTTAGTAAAAGTTTAAAATCTATTAGTTCAGGATTGTTGCTTAGAATTAGTTAAGCACGTTTACAAGGACGTAAAACTTAAGTTCACATCTGCCATACTACATAAAAGTTCATTGGGTAATAGTATTTGTACACCTTTGTAGGTTGGATCGAAGTCCAAGGTACAGCATGTTTTCCCTATTGTGTCCATACGGTATCTACGCCCAAGTTTTCCTTAGGGATTAACAACCTCCAGAGTACCTTCAAAGTCAATGCCACTCCATGCTACTTAGGTCTACTTTAGGAAACTACACTTAACTTACCATTACCAATGCAGTTCGTATATAGGCTATAGCCAGAGATTGTACGCTCTCTTTCATCGTATGCTTGTGCTTGAGGTAGACGCCCATCGAAGTTACGACTCACTTCTGGGAAGTCCGATTCTTGATGATACTTTCGTATTTTCAACTGTAATGTTTAACTGTGGTTAACCTAAGTTGTAGGATTGTTTATTTCGTAGACTATATTCACGTGCTAGGCAAGCAGGCCTGTTTACAATGCAGGTCTAACACTTTCTGCATTCTATGTTGTCATACGAAATAGGTAACGCCAATCGTTTAGTTGCAACCAAAAGCAAATCTTTCTTTCCCTTTTTATTCAAGTCATTTAGCACTCTTCCTAGATATTATTCAGATTCCATAAAAAATGATATCACTTGCAAATTTTAAATTGTTAAGACTGTCTCTATTGATGTTGATGCCAGTCTCATATTTTATCCTCCTGAATATCTCTTCTAGTGCCGCTGTGAACTTCACTGGCCATAATGTTTCACCTTGTCTTACTCCCTTCATGATGCAGAATTTCCTGCTCACTGTATCAGTTCTTACTCGTTACGTGCCCATCATATGTTTCTTTCAGGATGTTGATGTATTTATTCTCGACACCGTGTTGTTTTAGCGCCTTGAAGACAGCCTTGTGTTGAATGGAGTCGAAGGTCTTCTCATAGTCAACAAATGCCATATAAATGGGTATATTTTATTCATTGGTTTTCTGTAGTATTTGTTCCACTGAATGCCAATGGTCTATGGTGGACTGGCCTTTACGGCATGTGGCATATTCAGGGTTCTGTTTGGTTGGTTTTCCGAGGTCTTCATGAAAGTTTGTACACTTGGGGCAGCAAACTAATGGGTTACAGTTTGCTAGGTCTTTCTTATTTCCCTTCTTGAAGATCAGTGTAATAGTGGCATTTTCCACTCCTTTGGTATCTGTTCTTCTGTCAACACTTCGATATTTAACTCCTTCAGTTTTTCCGAAACAGTTTCTCCTCCAGCTATCAGCATTTCCATTGCAACTTCATTTTCTCCTGGCTCCTTGTTGTTCTTCATACTATTTATTGCCTTCTCAATTTCACAATCTATGACTGTTGGTGCTTTCTCTGATGTTGCTCTTATAAAATTTTGGGCTGTATCTTAGTACAGGTTCTGGTATACCTCTGCACACCTCTCAATAATCCTCACGCTATTAGTATTAAGAGTCCCGTCTTCTTCCTTCAGTGCTGGTATAAAATCTTTGCGGCTTTGATTGTTGTTTACCTTTTTTGTGTCCTTTTCTACTTTCTATCGCGATCTTCACCTGTAATGGTATTCTGTTTCCTGAGGTCTGCTCATATGCTCTTTTTGATGGTCTTACACAATTTAGAGTACTCAACCTCTTCTCAGGTGTTTAAATCTCTGCTCACCATCTTCCTCCTTTCTTTCAGTAGCTCTTTGGTTTCTGGTTTCAGCGTCTCATCTTCATTCCCCCCTTGTTTCCTGGCTACTAGACGTTTTGCACCATCTCATCTATTGAGCCGCCGTAGTCTAGTGGATAAGTTCCTTGCCTTCAGTTCAGGAGGGTCAGGGTTTAAAAACGGACGGGCAATTGGTGACGTCAGGAAGGGCATCCGGTCTTAAAGTGATCTATGCTCCAACAAGTCCCATGTACATGGGCACCGCCCTAGCCCCTGCAAAGGGGAGTGCACCTTGTTAAAACCGCATCATAATCATCATCGTCTATCTTTTCTTCATTCGATAGCATCTAAAGTGATTTTGTAACTTCAGCTGGAATTCATGTTCTTCCTGCATTAGAGCCTCAATGCTAACTTTGAATGTTAACAGTTGAAATAGTTGATCTAAAACAAGAATCAGTCTTGAACGGCAAAGGAACACTTTACGAAAGTTTATACCAATAAAATTATACTGTGGCTAGTCAAGCCAGCCTTCTTCAGAGTGATTACAAATATGAGCTACAGATGTCATCAGAATTGCTACACACAGGTCACATGACAAAATTTGGAATGCCTGTTATGAAGGAGGTTGGATACGTAAGCGATGTGGAGGTATAAAAAGGAGCATTGGGTGCATAACATCGTAATGATATGGATAACACTAAGCGTGAGTAAATGATACATAGTGCATAAGTATTTAAAAAATTACACACAAAATAAATAAAAAATAATACAAATATTAGAAAATAATAATGTAATAAATATTAATAGAAAATTATTAAAAAACATTAGAAAGCAAGCATATGCTTTAAATAAA
Source organism: Carybdea cf. marsupialis auct. non (Linnaeus, 1758) (assembly GCA_010016065.2). Lineage (NCBI taxonomy): Eukaryota > Metazoa > Cnidaria > Cubozoa > Carybdeida > Carybdeidae > Carybdea > Carybdea cf. marsupialis auct. non (Linnaeus, 1758). The sequence continues at coordinate 2,644 of JAAAKL020007751.1, forward strand.
TAGATGAATAGTTAAATCAATCAATAAATAAAAACAAATATTAAATTTAAAACAATTCCAAATGCTAGTATTTTTCACTAGATCTGAGCAACTTTTATTACATAATACGAATCAGTTTCCACAACCTCAGTCTGACACAGCAACTGAATTGGGTTAGTTGATTCCTCAGCAAAACAAATGATGAGTCAATGGACATAAAACGTGTGCAAAAAACAAGGAGAATGATGACTTGCCTTTTTCAATAGAAGGTATACAATAAAATGTTCTTGCTTCTGAAGCAATTAAATTCAAAGATGTTTTGTGCTTCACCCATCCAATGATGCAGATGTTCTTAATACTAAAAATAACATCCCTTGGAGAGCCAGGTGAGGCTGCAATAACATTCTTTGGCTTCATTAGCATTGTAATGAGGCAGACGTCTAAATTCCAGCTGCTACAGTTACCTTGCCCTGAAAAGATGAGTTAAAGAATAAGATTATCAGCACCATTTATCCAGTCAAGGTGGACAAACTGTTAATTAACTCATCCAATGACGCAGATGTTCTTAATACTAAAAATAAAATCCCTTGGAAAGCCAGGAGAGGCTGCAATATTTAACATTCTTTGGCTTCATTAGCATTGTAATGAGGCAGACATCTAAATTCCAGCTGTTACAGCTACCTTGCCCTGAAAAGATGAGAATAACATTGTCAGCATCACCTATCCAGTCAAGGTGGACAAACTGTTAATTTATTCCAGGCTGTGTGGCAATCATAACACACAATCGTTTTCTCCCCTACAAGATTGACCAAACAGAGTGCAGCTTTGGTTCCTTTCTCACAGAAATTTATCAATAAGAATGTTTTGTTACTGAAAATAATAACTTCAAAGATAATATTAAAACGAATTGAAGTAAGTTAGTACACAAGTTACTGGGGGCAAACTATATATATGAAATCATTGACAGCTATCTAATTTCAGTTTTGTAGGAAGTAAATCTATAATTTTTCAGTTTTGTAGGTGGTAGATCTATAATTTTTCAGTTTTGTAGGTGGTAAATCTATACTTTTTAAGTTTTGTAGGTGGTAAATCTATAATTTTTCAGTTCTGTAGTTGGTAAATCTATAATTTTTCAGTTTTGGCTACATAGCCCTACTACGACTCTCACAAAATTTTCTGAACCGAAAAGCAAATAAACACTTCACTCCTACAGCAAGTGTCTTAATATTTCACATTTCTTACCCCAGAGAAATAAACACAAGGGCTATCAAAATTCAGCTGTGCAAGATGCATGGTATTCGTTCTAAATAGTGTGGTTGAGTAATTAGTGAGAATGAATACTCTCAGACCTTTTCTGGAGCTTCAATCAACTTTAAACATAGTAAAATCTGCAGAAAAGTTGCATCTCGTAAAGACGTATGTCTCAGCCATGGTCTAGTAGTCTGATGAGTCTTATGTAAACAGGTAAGGGTTACGTTCCAATCTTGTAAGTTTTGTTTTCCTTCTTACCTATCAGTAAATTTACTTCGTAGGTTACGCACATTATAAGTGAGTCACCCTTGTTGGTAGTCATGACACTGTGTGACACTGTTTGAATGTGTAATGATGATTCTTGAATCTTCCTTGGTATGTAGCTACAGCAACATGGCCTTTTGCCATTGAGTAATAAATTTGTTTACATTCTTGTGTTTGGAATTGTCAGAGAATCTCACAGCGATTTCTCAAGGTTTGTGCTTACGTCATTGTCACTGTACAAGAATTTACGCTTAGTAACACAGCACTATTATCACAGTGAATTCGTAATGTGGTATGTTGCAACATCTTTAGGATAAATAGGCATCATTCAGTCTTATCCAATGGAGTAGTTTGACCTCCTGAATGGTAGGAGTTGTTGCATTTCTTGGCATTAGTTGGCAGTGAGTCTGTGACTCTGGTTGGTATGAAGCTATCAGTTCATCAGAATGTTCGTTACATGAGTTGTTGCTACCTGTTTGTATTGGATTGACTTTGCCAGAGGGGAATAAAATACATTCTTGGATCATTATTATGCCAGGATCTACCTCACACTAAAACCTCTACCTCACCATATGGCTGATACACTTAGATGTGGTTAGTTGAGACTCATAAGAACATCAAGGTTGCAGAGATTTGGTTCTATTGTTGAATGCTGTGCATGTCTTACATTAATAGAATTAACAACTCTGAAGTATTCAGTCATACAGGAATGGAGCACTAGCTACTTGACATTGAGTGAGAGGAGGCCAAAGGAATCACAAACATAAACAACTTTGGTCGAAGGACATTCTATGTTGACATCAATCAGCTTGTTTCCACTAGGTCCAGAATCTGAACATTTCAATTTAGACAGCCTTCATTCTGGCATTATGTATGCTATAGTTCATCGAGTCTGCATCGGACAGGACACTAAGAGAGCAAGAAAGATATTACCCTCGGGGATCCTTGAAGCTCTTGCACACTATAGGGCTATATCTTCTCCTTCCTTTTCTACAGATTTTTCCATGGATGGTGTAGTAAGGTACTCTCTTCCTTGGTTCCACCATTAAATCTCTGCAACTTACTAGGCCTACTCATTCCTCCATGAAGCTTCATACATATGTTGTCAAGGTACCAAAGTGCAGGACTTCCACTTATGCCATGAGTTTCTTTCCTCGCACTGCCACTCTCTGGAATTCTCTTCCTTCCTCATGCTTCCCTAATGACCATAACCTTAATCGGTTCAAGGTTCTTAGTAACAGGTTTCCGTTAACTCAATCTTTCACTTAATTGACTTGTCTTTTCTATGTGTGACGGAGTGTGTTATGGACAGTGTATTATTTTCTAATTATCAGTGTAGTTTCTCGTGACCTGATCACTTAGAAACAGCATCATAAATAACTTTATTAATTTAGTTACACAATGTTAGGCAATGTCAGCATTACACTGTACCTTGAGATAGCTTGCACTGCATTGCCATCATTGACATACACAATCATAGCTGGTCTTGTTCTGACCCTTTTGTCTTGGCATTGTAATTGAGTCAGTCATGCCATGAACAAACATTTTCAGCCACCACTTCTAGATTTCTTAAAACAGTAAATATCTTGCATTCTTATTAAATAGTTTAACAGTGCTCGCCATGTCAATACAGTGTTGCAATCAAACTAGTAGCTTGTATATAAGTCCTGATTTTTTTGTCAATCGGCAGCTAGCTTGTCTTGTTTAGCTTCATAGTCACTCTCCTTGATTGTAAGCAGTGGCGGCTCGTCCATATGTTCAGGTCGTGCCTGGAACACCCAAAAATTCTCACCGACTTTTTTTGTGTCTGGCCCTATCGATTTTCTGCATTATCCCAATCTTTTTGTTAAATCGAATAAGCCTGTTTCTTCTCCAAATCCCTACTTTAAACACAGCGTTTATTCTGTTCCACCTTTTGTAGTACCCAGGGTGTCCTGGCACAACCTTTTGTAGTAGAAACTCTTGTAAATTTTGACTGGGTACGGATTTAAGGCTCATAAGGTGACTGACAGAAGCCAAGGTGTTCCAAATCAGTTTGGCGCCCAGCTAAGGTACAGGCAGGAAAATCAACGTAACCCACGCAACGGATAGGCCAGTTCCTTACAAATCATGCAACAAAGCTAAAATATCAATGATGCCAGTATCATATTGTCCCCAACCTGACTTTTCTGAATGAAAAGACATGTGAGACATCAACTCCTTCAATATCAACATGTGTGGATTAGTTACGCGAACATCCATTCAGCTTGCTAAGACACATATAATATATCTAGCAAGGAAGTTAGTTTGTGTTGAAGGGAAGATATCGTTGTCGTATGATGCATGCTACTGTTTCGGAAATAGTTTTAACTTATAGTTACGATGAGTTCCACTCCCCCATGCTAACACGTTTCATCAGCAGGAATGGAAAATCCTCCTTACACCCAGGCCTGTAGCTGGCAGCAAATTGCAGATGAGGAGGTGTGTGGGAAAGCACAGTTCCTGTATTTTGAAATACCTTCTATTATGCAAGAGGCAACTAATAGACAAGTACACCTGTAATTGAATACCCAGTCAATAAAAAATCAATTACCAAATATAATCTATATACATCAATAAATCAGACACAGAACGTTAACCACAACTTGTACCTATCAAGTTCACTGTCGTAGCCTGACCGCTGCAACCCTTACAGAAAGGAAGTTCACAAGAAATCTATTGTGAAACTCATTGCCTCCATGACAAAAGTACTGCCAACCATTGGAAAGGAGGTTGAAATAGGTAATACTTATCTCTGAGACTATTTGATGCTGTGTACGTAAACATCACCTAGCATCCAACAGTGTCTGATGGGACATGCAGTGCTTTCTTGTACATGTGAGAAGGGCACTAGGCCTCAACTGCCAATATGATGCAATGCCTTCTACATATTGACCAGTCTATGATATGCTGGATTTGATGGGTGAAGCTCCATGAGATTCTTCATTAACTGTACTCAACAAACTTGACCTGCATGACCTAAGTGATGATATGAACATGTGAAATGCTCTGCATGGTGCATCCATCATGGAATTTAAACTAATTAGTAATAGGAACCATCACAGACCTGCAAAAATTGGTGAAGCTGCATTGAAAATGACATACACCGGTACAAACTGCACGATGTTGACCCAATGTTAAAAAGAATACTTACCAGCAAGTATCGTAACTTGTTGAAAATCTGACAGGAGATGAGTCTCACAGGTTTTTCTTGCATTTAACAAGGCCTGTAAACTTGATGATCCTGGCAAACACTTCAACAAACTCCCTTGTTTATGCTGCTTCTCTCCTTTGGCACTATCTGCTGGATTTATAATCCACCATGAGGATATTAATGTGATTGGAAGAAGAACACCTTCCATTGCCTCTAAAAGCTCAACCAGCAAACCATGCCCATGTTCTTTGCAAGGCTGCTACAAACAAAACAACATTATTGTCAAATTGTGTAATGTAATATCTATGACATTGATAATGTCCACAAAAAACTAATGTTAACAATATAAACTACAAGCAATGCATCATTCAGATATCAGGTAATGAAAACTAGTTATTACAATTTTCCCATAACAACTTTTAATCCAAATCAATTGGAGGTGGTCAACTGACAGACCATGCAAAATGTTACAGTATTGCAACTTGCTCTTGTTAATGTTGGAAGTCAATATTACTTGAAACCTCTCATAATTTCTACCATCAGAAGTACAAATGCCCATGTAGGCACCTCCTACAGAATATTTCTGACATCATAAGAACAGGAACCTATGTATATTTATAGATACATATAGAATAACTTAGTAAGCATGGATGCTTATGTTTTGGGGTTTTTATCATTTTCACCCTTTTCCTTTTCAGATGACAATCTAATTGTGCTTACTATTCATCCTTTTTTTTAAAATTTTAATTAGTTCACCCTGTTCAAGGCCAAAGTCACTACTAGGAACAGGGCTACTTTTACCCTTTGGATGCCATTTTACTCATGCTTTTCATCCTATTCATGCTATACGTGCTTGCTAATCAATGCTTTTCATAAATGCATTACCCCCCATCCTGTCCTTTCTCTTGAAACATAGTTTCCCACTTCTTGGCACAGATGACAGAGCACAGTACTTCTGGAACCATGGCAAGCACGTTCTGGGTTGGTTTAAACTCACAACCCTAGGAATGTGAGTCTGACACTCTCCCACTATGCTACTACTGTGTTGCCAGTGGAGATTAAGCCCAGACCCTCTTGCATTAAAGATGCTGATGCAACCATCATCATCATTATCCTCATCGTCATCATCATATTTGGTTTATGTCCATTTTACATGCTAGTACGTGTTGGACAGTTTTTTGAAATTGACCTCCAAGCTACCCTATCCTTCAGTTGGTCTCTACTCACACCTATCTGTTTGATTTCCATCCTTATCACTTCCTCCCACGTTTTCTTTGGTCTCCCTCTGCCACCTACTCCTGCCACCTTGATTTTCTGCATCTACTTGCCGAAGCATTCTTGCTCATTCACTGCACATGACCAAACCAATAAAGCCTCCTATTCTATATACAACTGCCAATACTATCCAGATTCAACCTCAGGTCTAAGCTCATTACAACTGGGCCTGTCCTTCAAACTTACACATCCATTATACCATTCTCATGTCATTCCTGCAAGTGACATCTTCAGCTTTCACTGGCCAAGTTCCATTGTCATTTACATAATTTGTGCTATGTATACATGCCCAGTAGACTCTACCTATGGTCAGTAATAACAAAGATCTTCTGGTTAACAAAGGTAGAATCTCCATGAACTTATTCCATCCTCTCTTGACCCTTGCTGTTGTACTTGCATCATCTCCTGCTTGACCTCTAATGGTGTCACCAAGGTAGTGTGACCAAATAGTGGTGGGTTAAACCATATGATCTCTCATTCCCTATTCTGTCAGTTATGCCCATGTTGATCTAATTGAAATATTCAAGTTAACACACAGCCTAGAAAATGTAAAACCAGAAATATATTTCAAGCATGCATCAAATCTAGACGTCAATATAGCTGGTCGCAAACACAAGATTGTGAAACAAGTACAGTTTGATTTCAAGAAAAAACTTCTTCTTTTAAAGAATCTTGCCAGAATGGAATTGTTTGCAAGATGATGCTGTAATGTCAGAGAAATGGCTTTAAGAGCTATATAGACCCATTACTCTGAGCAAGGGGGGCTAACCAGAAGCCACAGACAGCTTACTGCTCCTGTATTCTTCACCAACAGCACACTTAACCTGTTGTCAATGGCCCAGATAAATCCCAGCCTATCAAAGTACATGAAATTCAGTTGTGTTTATAATAGCACTAGCTCCCTGCCAACAGCCTGTTTTTGAAATATATACTATAAAAGGTGGAACTATTCAAAACAGTGCATCTAATATTAACTTTTTGCTCAGGTATACCTTAGCACTCTGACTTGTAAAGTAAACAAATGAAGACATACAGCTCATCTTATATCTACTGACAGCCCTATGTGTACAATAAATGTCGTCTACCAGCTACATTCTACTCAAACAAACTGAAGTCCTCTTATACATATTTCTGTTCTCTGGGCTACTTTTAATTTTAGAAATAAGCACATATCACCTGAATCCTGCAATCGCTGCAAAATTGCCCTGTGTCAATCCAGGTCAGTCTTGCATTGGGTATCCTACTAAAATCCTTTGGAATTAACAAGTGCATTAAATCCTTGGCAGTATTTGGCGTATTGTTTCCAAAATAGTCCGTGATATTTCCACAACACCAGGGGCATTGCGATATGTTAAAGATATAATTTACAGTTTTTGAGTTTGCTGCAGATTTATTCTTTTTGCTCTTACCCCTCGTTCTTTCGGGTGACAACAGTTCCGGCCTGTCCCACTGAAAATCTGTTATTAGTTCACTTAAGGCTGTGTTCATACGAGTTGCTCCAAGCATCAGGAATTTAAATTTCGTTTCAGTTTCTTGTTTGTCCCGAGTCAAATTCAACTCAGTTGTACCCTGGTCCTCGCTTAATCTCCCTATATATCCTGCTAACAACTCCTCTAGTGCGTTGTAACTATCGATTGTTAATTCATAAAATGTGTGTATATTATATTTCAAATTATTTCTTCGAGAGTTATAAATTTTATAACCCCAGAGTGTCTCAGTTGCATAGTTATTTCTATAATGGTTGAGTAATCTTAAAATACTGTATTGGATATGTCGTACTAATGTTTTCACCGAAAAAGTCGAGCCCCTTGTCAGCTGATCTTCCTCAATCAAAAACACAAGTCTCCGTCTACTTTCCTCCATTTCGAAATCCAATCATGTACGCTATAGATCATTCGAACATACCGGTACGTACGTAAGTATCACGCAAGCAAACTCCGGTAGGATACTTACAATAGTATCCTCAGAGATGTACCTAATCATCTAAGTGCCTTCAACTACCACAATACGTAGAAAGGGTCCAGTACTAATCCTCTTAATACCTACAGTCCATTTTAAGTCTTCTGTCAGTCAGGGTTACTGATTGACATTAACGTAACATGACTTGTGTTTTGATTTCCCCATGTTGTGTTCGAACTTCAAAGTGGATTCATTCCCGCCTTTTAGTGCGCTATTACCAGTCCCCTTAGACAACAGCAACAACTATTCACACTGAGTAGGGTCTCGGATTTCTCCAAGGGACCTTCATGCGGAAAAGAGATGTAAACACAATACCATCAGGGGCAAAATGTCACATCCGAACTAACACAATTCCATGATCCATACGATGTCCATTTTGCCATGCCTGCAAGTCCTCTACTCTATGTTGTATTAGATCATATGTTGCAGGTATGGGATACCTAATCCTTAAATCTGACATATGTAAAACAACATTGTAAGCCATCAAGAGAAATAGCGGTAGTTACTCATTCAGGCTGTGGCTGCCATCGTACTCAACTTGACTGATTTATTTTGGAGCACATTAGTATACGAATCTAGAAATAAACTCATAATCAGAAAGTCTCTCAATGAAAATTTACGTATTCAGACTTAGTCTTTCTCCCCTTTCCCATGTCAAGTAAGGCAATATGGAGTGTCCTGACAATCAGAATTTTCCCGTTACAACGCCACTTAAATCACGCTCTTCGTTCTGCTTACCACTGCTCCAGTTTCTCAATCAGAGGCCTCCTATAAGTAATGGTCCCATGGTGTTCCCTAATATCTCACACCCAGTTCTGAGGCAGGTCTACGGCGCTAGTATGCATTCGATAAACTGTACTCTAACTGTCAGGAAATCAGATGTCAGGTTTGGAATACCAACCGCCTTATTACCTACTAAGATTGAAAGGTTTGTAAACAAAACAGATTCCCGTAGTCCCTAAACTGCATGGGCAACATCTTGTTTAGCATGATATGCACATTTAATGTAAATGAGAGGCAAAAGCTCTGTAAATATTACACTGGCCGACGCCATCGTTTTATGTTTCCATGTCTACTATTGCTATGGTAACCAAATTGCAGCAGGTGTTGCTTCTGTAGTTGCCGTAATCGTTGTTGATCCATTATCGGCGGGCATTGTATATATTATTATGCATTTTCAAGACCAACCGCAATTAGCTATGTGGCTAACGCTAGAAGGACTACTTATAGAAGCCTAATATGAAGATCACCTGAACGTTGAAGGGAATGATGTTCTCTGAGTGTTCAATCGTTCAGTCTCACCTAATGCGGAGGGAAAGTGATGACGTCACAAATCAAAAGTTTCAGAAAGAGTTCAATCTGACTCCAGATATCGAAAGGCAAGCTTAGAACAGGCTGTTTCCCAAGGTACTGTAGGGTATATAGTGTTTAAACTAGAGGCGCGTGGATCTCAAAAATCTCTGGTCAAAACTCGTTGATATTCCTTGATTCCTTAAGTTAGGAACCACCATTAAACAACAGGATTTTGTTAGAGAGATTCAAAACTTTGGAACCTGATATCTCCCTGTTGGGAAAGGGTATTACTCTCAATTTTTTCCATTGACGTTCTCACTAATAGGATAATATGAAAATTGAGTTTTTACCCTTAATTTAAAAATATTCAAAATCGTAACGTCACACTTTTCCGCCGTATAAGAGCTAGCTTTTGTCATCTATGCGAAGGGAAAGTGATGACGTCACACATCATAAGTTTCGGATGTAGTACGATTTGACTCCAGATATCCAAAGGCACCCCTAGAATAGCATGTTTCCAAATATACCAGACCTATAATGTATATAGTGTTTAAGTTAGAGGCGTTTGAATCTCAAAAATCTGTCGATATTCCGTGGATCCTTAAGTCGGGATCTAGCATCAAATAATAGAGTTTTGCTAGAGAGATTTTAAACTTTTAAAGCTGACATCTAGGTGTAGGGAAAGAGCATTACTCTCACTTATGGCCATTGACGTTCTTACTAACAGGGCAACATGAAAACAGAACATTGTTTCCATATTTTAAATATTTTCAAAATCGTGACGTCACACTTTTTCCCCTTATTGCTTATCAAGCTTCGTTTTATATTCTACTTAAATACCAGCATCATTAACTCTTCCCTACGTTTTGAAACATGATGATGACGTTTTTCCCCTGTTCGTAATATATTGTGCATGGAGCCTACAGAAACTTTACAGAAACTTCCCCGTTCTTTCAAGGACTTTAAAACATGATTGTCATGCAAAAAGTGAAAATGTCACTACACCGTTACAGATTTGTTATTTTGCTCCGCCTTCAAATATCAAAGACCAGATGCCCGTCAAAGTTGGTAGACAAAATAGTTCACAACAGTTACATCAAAGTAAACTCTTGATTTTCTTACTACTGGACGGTCGTGAATAACTAACTTTAGTTGGTTTGGGATGTTTTGGAGCAGACATGCCCAAACAGCACCAGCTTTTTTCCTTGAGGGCTAAAATTAAACGATTTAGAAAACCTTTGTGCTAAAACTTAATTCACAAAATAATATTGTGGATAAGTCTGTTCAAAAATACAGTAATGTTTCAACTCGACAAAATTCAGGACTGGAAAGACGCGATATTGTGTTGCAAATGAGCTGACAGCGCCAGCTTCCAACACACTGAAGTTGTGATGAACTTACTAGTTCTCTCAAAATAAACTGCAAGGTGCCGAGCTTCCCAGAAGGCAAGTACGCGACTAAACCCAATAAGAAATAAGGAACCGTAAAACTAGTTTTATAAACCTCCGCTTGTCTTCATTAGTAGTTATTTGGCTCCTGATCAGGTTACCGCCAAACATGGTCAATGCATGTAAAAGTGTGTAGAAGTAGCCTAACCCAAAGCATTTCGAAGTGGAGCACAGGCTACGTGTAGGCCTATTCGTGGACCCAAAACTAAACATGCCTTTACAGTGGGACATATTCTGAACAAAGATAGAAGTAACGAGTGCAATGTGCGAATTTCACACAATATTATGGTAGAATCCTTATCAACAGCATCGCTAGAAGTAGGCTTGCGTGCGTGGTAAATCAAAGCTGACAGAATGTGTGCTCTTAAAATATCATCGATCCTGAAACCTACTCCTTACACCGTCATCTTATTTGCCTTAAAACTAGGCTTCAAAACACCAGAATAAAACACTGTTAAAAACTATGTTTAGCTCCTGACAACTCCAATGGAATCCAGAGCTTTCGATGAAGTGTGGGAAAACAACTGTAACCACGCAAACTTCCTGCAAGATCATTACCAGTAACTTCACTTGAACATTCACTGACATGCAGGAACACCTAATTGTAACTAATTTATATTAATATAAATGTAAAAGTGAAAAGTAATGAAGTAGTCCATTTCAATTCAACCTGGCCGATAATTCATTTCGAGTTATGGTGAGTGATTATCAAACCACGTAGGTTGATAATCTAAAATTTGCATCGATAGCACATGAATTAGTTGTTACTCCCGATTTTTGTTAGGTTGCCAGCAATATCTTGTAAGACGGGACAACTATCGTCTTTGGAAGACAGATAACAAATAATACAAGAGTTTGATTGCAATATGCTCAAATCTGTCTTTGAAAACAAAGTTTGCAATAAAATTGTCTCGTCCACCAATGTGATTGACTGATTGTTGTTGTCTGATTCACAAGCTGGAGCGGTCTATTGGAAATCGCATGAAAACTTTTACACTGTAATATCAGATTTCTATTGCAAAAGCACACGAAAATTTTAAAATTATGGAGGCATTTCAGACCAATTGAAAAAAGACAAAATCACAAGTCCATTTCACAAGAAAAGCGCTTCTATATTGACATATTCATATGGATTTACAAAAGAAATGTTTATTAAAATTAATACGCGCGCTATATTATCAGTTCTCAGACAGGTCTTCATCTGAACTTATATATATACTTTCGACTCAATCCAATTTACAAAAGAATCCTACCGTTTCTGCATCACTGCCGAAGGGATATACAACTAAAGCATCTAAGAGTTAAAATTTGATACTTGAAAAGTATTGATTATATCTAGCAATATTGTAGTTAGTCTGCGACATCGATGATGAGTGGGGTTACGAATTCTGAATGGCGAATACCTAGAGAATAAGAAGGCGCTGTGCGGCGGTTGCCTGATACCTTTTCGGGATGATGAGCACCTGGGCCTGGCTTTTGCGTTGAATCTGTTGAATAAGAAAAGGAAAAAGGATATCAGATTACCATTTTAAAGGATATTAGCCGACAAAACATACAATTAATGACTTCCGTTAAGTCCAATCACCACATAGTGGCATTATGGCTATGACGTCATCAAATAGGCAGAAAAAAATGGTAAACTCCTACGTAGGAAGTGTTAATCTACTCGTTAAATATTCATTGCTTATTTACACTTTTGCATGTCTTACCAAACTCAGTATCTATTTACCCCTTAAAGAGTAGTCAATGGAGTAAAAAGACTTGTAATCATATACTTAAATACGTTATAAAACTCAAACTATCCACGTCTTTCACTATGATTTGACAATAGATGCAAAGACACTCAAGCATGTACGGTCCCCGTAAAACGATGAATTATTTATTCAATTTCAATTTCTTTAAAACAAACCCTAACAGTTTTAAAGCCTTTCATACAAAAACACTTTCGGGTCTAAAGAGTTCTCTATCCAGGGTTAAATAAAGCTAGAGTGGTGTGTCTTACGCCCCTTTGCTAACACATTAACATATGCAAGTGCTTGGAACCCTCAACAAGATGCCAAAGTTTGTATATTTGGTAGGGTTCCCTTGGCGGTTCCTTCTTACCATTCATAAAACTTTGCGGAGATTTAGTATACTTGAATGTTAGAAACAAGTCCAATTCGTCCTAGAAGTGATTCATCTATCAACCAAAACAGACCTACTACGGACAAATGATAAATAGACCAGTTGTTGTGAAATTTATTGTTCTTATCGTACACCATAGCAAACCTACCTCCGGGCATGTAGCTTCTCCCAAGCATTGAATATGCTGGGGGACGTTTCTTGACAGAGTTGGGATCTAATACTTTGTATCTTCCTGGACCTGGTGTTTTGGCTAAGTCTTCGGAAAATCCACCAGTTTTGGCTCGACCAGTCATGGAAAACGCAGCAGATGCTTTTCGGTTTGGGATCTTGCTTCCAAGCAGCGAAGGCAATTGATACGAATTGGGAGCTGGAGTTGTATCACCTGTTGAATAGTAATATAATAATATGGCATCAGTATTAGCATATCTGTTCAGCGAGAGAGTAAAGTGCAGTATGTGCACTCGTACCGCTACATTGCACCACATAGTTGACAGAAGAAACAGGCCATGGAGAAACGAAGACATGGCAAAGAAAGTAAGTTATTGGACTCTATGCGGAGGGAAAGTGTGATGTCGCGATTTTGAAATGTCAGATTTATGGTAAAATTATTCAATCTTCGTGTTGCCTTACCAGTGAGAACGTCAATGGCCAAAATTGTGAGTGTTGCTTTTTCCAAACACCGAGATATCAGCTTTGAAAATGTTACTTCTCTCCAACAAAACCTTATAATTTGAAGTTGGTTCCTAATATAAGGAACCAAGGGATACTAAGAGAGTTTTGACCAGGGATTTTTAAAATTCAACCGCTCCTAGTTTAAACACCATATACACTACAGTTCTGGTATATTGGGAAACAGCTTATTCCAGGGTTGCCTTTAGACATCTGGAGTCAAATGGTCCTATTTCCAAAACTTTTGATTTGTGACGTCATCTCCTTCCCTCCGCATAAACGCTACTTAAGAAATCCTGAGAAAACCGCATTGACCAAAACATAGTTCGCCATTGAGATAAAAGAGACAGACATTTGGGGGGAAAAGAAGGGTAGTAGGAACAAACAGACATGGCATACTAATGCAGCAAACAACATGAAGCACAGAGGCCTAGATAAGATAAAACGAGCAGTGATCGCGCCTGTATTTGAGAACATGCAAAGTTTTAGCAGAATCTACA
>JAAAKL020007752.1:0-16577 GCA_010016065.2 Carybdea cf. marsupialis auct. non (Linnaeus, 1758)
GCCAAAATCATGCCCTACACTCTATTATAAACTTGTAAACTTTTTATTTATTCTTTTATTCTCAGTACAAAAAAGGTTTAATGCTGGTAACCATCAGAGTAAGTTGTTAATAAAAAAAGACACATGCATTTGTCTGTGTTTGAACCTCATCTATTTTACCAAACTCTATGTGGTGTACACCGCATCAACAATTTCTCTCTAATCTACTCTGTCTCGTGCCACGTTTTTAAGCCTATCACGACTGGCTACGCTGCATCCGTTCTTTGTTGTACCATTCCACATTGTTGGCGGTTAAGCAGGATCTTTTTGTCTAGGTACTTTCTATTCGATAACTTGTCTTAATATACAATCATATACTTGCCCCTGCTATATATATGAATCTGTCAGTAACCTCGTCCTCGTGTGATGATAAAGACAGTTTTTGAACCTTTAGTCCTGTTTCTCAGTTCAGCATTACTAATATGACGTAAATAGTTTAATCGAAATATCGATAAATAACGATGATGCTGGAATGCACTAACCTTCCATGAATTATCTTTCTTAAGACATATGCATTCGCAGTATTTTAGGATAATTACAAATGATGGAAGTAGAGTAAGTACAAATGATGGAAGTAGAGTAAGTAAATATATGAGGAAGCGTCAGGAACAAAAGAGAATTTTGGGGCCCCTCTTTAGAACGGGACTTTTGGTGCACCGGCCACTATTGCTGATGCGAGACCTTTGCTTTCGGACTGGCCAGCTATTTGCAAATCACATTACTTCTCTAGCCACCTCTGTCCATCACGTCTGAGCCAAACCCAATAAGTGGCTAACTGGCTCTCTCTGCTACAACTTGCATCTCCTTAACAACAGAATTTGTTTCGCAACAGAGAGAGCTACATTTTTAACAACGACTATCTCGCTTGCCTCTTGAAAAATCCTCTACATCAATCTACAACAGAGAAGTGCGTTACATTCCAGGCACCCTTTTTGCATTGACCACCAAGCTGCTCATAACATTCCTCTTTCCAAGCTTGTGCGGGACAATGTTATCCACACGTGGAACTTTTAGCTCTAAGAGGCAAACAATCTTTAGCAAGTACAACCCCATCTTATATGGTCTCGTTCATGTTTTGTATGGGGAAAAACAAGCTCCCTACCAGATATATGCGCTGCGATATTCCATGTGACGTTTTAATCTTTATTATCAACTGTCTTGATAAAGTATCCTGGCGTTGGGATTGCTGCTGCATATAAACATTTGCTATCCTCGTTTCCATTGTCCTAGGAATTCAAATCAGTAACTTTCACCTTTGTCTGCTGACGTTTGTGATGCCAACTTATCCCTTTGGTCTCTTTAAGTCAGCCTTTTGATAATCGGTCCAATTCCGTTTAGTGACGTTGCTGCTAATAGATAGTGGCATATAAGAGAATCTGCAATGGCGAGGGGGGGGGGGGGGGGGTTCATTCCAGGATTGTGAGGACCATGGTACCTTTTTAACAGTATCAGTATCAAGGAAAGTTTGAGAATATACTACTGATAAAAGTAGTTCAGATTATTTTCTTTGCAATACCTAACCAATCATCACATGAAGTAATGCAAGAGCAAATTTTTTTGTTTCAGTACGCCAATTTAATTTGTTTTGCCCCTGTATTGAGGATGCAACCCATATTGCTACTCTTTCTGGGATTCTTTAGATGGAAGTGGATTTACAAATACATAATCTGCGGTCTTGTAATGCACTAACCCAGCGTTTTTAATAGGTGAATAATCTAATTGCTAAATACTGTACGATGGAGACATATGAGGTGCTTAAATCCTTCTTTTTTGACATCAACTTGTGCATTGAAGTCCCCAGCCATAAAAAAGGCCGCAGGGACACAAGCTATCAAGAAATTTTTAAGATACCATTATGGAATTGATTTTTCTTCTTCACATCTGCTTCTTCCGTAGATGCATGGTCTGTCAAAAAAATACGTCTGCCGTACCAGACATTAAATCAAATACAAATGACACTTGCGTGTATCATATCTCTGACACCTGTTAATTGTCAACAGATACAGACTTTCAGTTTTTATATTTTCCCTAACTTTCCCTAAGCCTTTAGTTACAGTTGAGATGGCTAAGATAATTCTTTATCATTTTGATTCTATTTTATCATTTTTTCATGAGGAAATACAACATAGAGCCTTATAGAAGTAAAGTAATAAACGTGTAATGACCAAGCAGTCAGGGGTAGGCCATGATATGAATGTTTAACTTTTATACATTATATTTAGACTGAAGTAAAGCCACCATGAACAATAGTTATTAGAAAAAAACTACCCCATGCCAATGAGCTCTCACTGGATTTACACTGGCCTTACAAATATACAATGAGTGGGTATTGAATAATATCAATTTTCATTCTTAGTGTGAAACGTTCAGAATATAAAGTTTGCAGTAACGTCCTAACCTTCGATTTGCCAATTTAGTGACTTTATTAGAATATTTTCTTTAACCATTGGTATGTTGTCTTAATCGGCCTGTTGATTTCATAAGCTGGATCTCTGAAGTTGTCACTATTTAACGTGGGGTCTCTAGTAATATAACTACTGTGTCTTATTGGACTATCTTTATATTGTGGTAATTTGCCAAATCCTCCTTCTTCTCTTCATTTGGAGTGCCATCGATGGGAGTTATTTTTGAACTATTTATTAATGACCCACTACTTTAATACACCTAACAATTTGGATTTTGGATTGTCTTTAGTCCCTGATTCATCAAAATTAAATGAAAACTTTGAACATTAAATTAACAAAAAATATTTCATTATTTTTATCATTCACCTCTTTTGCCGAGATTGCAACTTTAATTCTCCTGCGTCACCTTCTGACATTGACCAATCTGAAACCTAGATGATCCATTACAGTTACCTCAAACCCCTTCTTTGAGACATCCAGCAGTGTGTTGAAGGTTAGTATTTATTGTCCAATACTGCAAGTGTAATACAAAATAAACTAACATGACCTTCTTTCGGATCTTCTGAATAAGCGGTCAACGTGACTTTAGGGGAGGGACTTCCGTCGGGCTACCTTTGTTTGCCCCGTGGTCTCGGATAAAACTCCATCTGCTCACTTTATGCTTTTCAATAACCTCAATACCATCTACTCACATCGTTGTATGGTCATCGCTTCGGTCATGGGCAGCAGCTTAATCCTCTCTCCATGGAAAACAAGAAAATAACTGCTAAGTAGATGATACGTGGTTTAGTCTTTCATGAGAAAATTTGGTTTTAACTGGACGAATCCCATAGGAGACATATCATCCTGCAGTTAGGCTTCGTCTCTATGTCATCCATGTGTCCAGTTCACTTGTAGCTATCTCTGGGAAACCGAATTAGCGTAGGGTTGGACAAACTTTCCTTTGTACCACAATCAGTTAAATATGCTGGTTTAAGTCCCTGTGTATTAAACAACTGAGCAAGCATCTCAAACCGAAATATACTTGTTCGGTCGCCTTAGGTGGATAACAGGGAAAATATTTTTGATGTAACGATTTTGGCACAAAGCGCTTATCTATTACAGTTATCATTACTCAGTATGAGATAGCAGCGCTACAACCTGTTACTAATTTGGTTAAAAATTATCTATAATCGGCAAATGTATCTACGTATCTGCAGTAAACACTGTAGATAGTATCTACGAAAGCAATATCTGCCCTCTGAATTTTTTAAATGTCAGTTAGATACTTAGCTGCAACTAAACTTACGTGTTATAAACAAGCAACAAATGAATAACGTAAAACCCCATAATCTCATCTAGAAGCCATGATGCATTATTGGGGGAAGGGGGGGGGGGGGTTGATAAGAGTCATGATTTAAGATATGGAGTGGATTAGTAGTTACTACAAAGATAAAAGGACGGAACAAAATTTTGAATTTAAGCATCCTGGAATCACCAAAGTAATGTGTTTCCTGGCAGATGAAGGGTAGCTTCTTATGAAAAGTTAATTGTTTTCCGTTCTTTTATAGTATTCACCAGATATTGGATTACATGCTTTCCTCTTTTTCAGTAACAGCTTACGTAACTTTGAATCCCTGTAAGAAATAGAAAGCTTCTGTTAACAATCATCTGGAGTTATTGAAGGTACCAATTCTGGCAACTAGATATTCCATTGGCAGCAACAATTGGTTTGAAGAGGTCAGAGAGAGTAGTAAATAAGTAAAAAAGAAATGATAGTCATTTAATTGTCACGTCAAAAAATGTCACGTCTGTGCATCATACGTTCTGCTGAAAACTTACTTGTTACATGAAACCTACGGTCAAGCTTAAGGAATTGATTTAAGTCAGGCTTAGTATTTTTTCTTTTCCGAGGAGAAGTCTGGAAAATGTCAAGTCTGAAGAGATACTAGAGAAGATTGAAAGTTGGTTATTTTATTATTATATCTTTTCACTTGTCAATATCTCTCTTGAGAATTATTATTTGTTAACACTTTGTTATTTCATCATATACTTGTATTTCGGTATTTTGAAAAGCGAATACAAAGATACTGCAAAAGTCAAATAAATCTTTCAATACTTGCAAACATTATAGAAAACTGGACATTTTTTCAGTGATAATTCATGCGTTTGTTTGCGTAGCGTCCCTTCTATGACAATCTTCGTTAACATGTTGCACATTTCATTGATTTTAAACATGACAGAATTGTACTTCTGTCCTTCAGTCTATCTGTGTGAAACTCACGAGATGATATTGATACACAACAATTAGATGTAGTTTTTGTTGGTTGTTTGTTCTGTTAGTTGTTTCTTAGTAGTTCATACTGTTAGTTGTTTGTTCTGTTAGTTGTCTGTTCTGTTACTTGTTTTTTAATTGTTTGTAGTGTTAGCTGTTTGTCAGCATATTGTCCTGTTAGTTATTTGCTCTGTTAGTTTTTTTTTAGTTGTTTGTAATATTAGTTGTTTGTTCTGCTAATTCTTTCTTGCATGTTTGTACTGTTAGCAGTTTGTTAGTTCTCTGTACTGTTAGTTGTTTGTTCTGCAAGTACTGTAATAGCATGCAAACCCAAAAGCCAACTAACAGATCGTTATAAAGCAACTAGGATATAGAATGACGTAAATTGAGTACTTAACAAATAGACCATGAAAATTCACTACGAACTGTTTTAGGTTTGTCATGTTATCCTCGGTTGAAATTGATCACATAAATGTCTTCTATTTGGTGACAGGAAGCTACTCAAGATTGTTTTGTTACCTTTTCCATGTACGTACATCTCTTGGAACAAGCAAACATTTCAAGCGATTCTTCAAAAAGGCTACTCATTTAATTTAGTGCGAAACTGAATCTAAGCTATACGTAACTATGGGAAACGGTCACTGGTTTATGTCACCATGGATATATACAGTTTACTTAAGACTTCCTTTATTTGGGAACCTCGTTGCCACATGATTAAAGCCCTTAAGATTGAGGTTGGTTTACGCTATCCTGGAAGTAAACACATTTTAACGCTCGAGTAAAAGCTGTCACGTATACAAGCCCTCAAGGATGTTGAATATTTAATGTTTTTTATGAATTCAAAGGCGGTTGTGTTGTTATGAGAAATACGAAAGCCAAAGCCATGATGAAGAAGAAACTCTTTAACGTAAAGGAAAGAGTATCCGAAACTGTTCAAAATATGTTTAGCCGAGTCGCGTAAAGAGGTTCCGAAACGTTTTGTAATGAGCTAATTGTAGTTTCGTTTATGCATGACTTTTGTTTGGCGCTACATAAGATCACCGAGATTTCATTTTGGTGTGTATCTCTTGCCTATAAAAAAGCAGGGTGTTTTACAGTTCTAATAAGTCTTCAAAGAGTTTAAGCAAATATCAAGCAAGCTTGAACGTTCTTCTTAGCTATAGCAGTGAAGTGTGATAATTTTAAATTGCTAGCTGTAAGGATTTGTCGTCCAATCACTTTATTCAAATTAGACCGCTTGCATTAATTGCGTAAGCGTCATTGGCAAGCATCAAAATATACAAATTTGTTGATACATTGTCCCCCTACGATCTGAACAAGACATTTATCAGCCCACTGTTTATCATACTACCAGTCAGTAGGCAGACGTAGAATATGGTGCCCTGCTCGTTAAAGCAAGTGATACAGAACCTCATCATGGCATGAGAGGGATTTCTCCCTACAATGGTATCTTTATGACGCCTGGTAGACGTATTGGACTGAGGTTATTAAGTTGAAATGCTAGACGTTTACTTGAAATGGAAGTGATTGTCTAATTGGCAAAAAGGGGGGTTGATGTTAACTTTGTTTAGGAGACTGCATGGCAAGTAGGTGGAGTGAAGATGATTAGACCGAAAAGTATGGGATATAAATTGTATTGTTCTAGTGGTGAGGAGAGTTATCGTGCAGTTGGAGTTTAGGTGAAGTAGGAGGTGATGAGCAGTATGATAGAAGCTAAATGAGAGAGTGACAGAGCGATCTTGGTGGTTGTAATTGCTAACAGAACATTGTTTGCAGCTGTTAGCATTTGAGATCTTCAAAGAACTTTGTAGTGGAACAAAAAGAGATGTTTTAGATTATTTATACAATGATATGGAAATAAAAAGGATCAAAGGATGGCGATTGATTAAAGGTAGTAATGATCTGTTCGTGAATTTTTAAAAAAGTTTGGATTGAGTAGACATTTTTGCCTCTACTCCATAAATATAGACAGTGGTGTGTATGACTCTGAAAAGAACCCATTTAAAGCTTCATTCAAAATGTCTTCTCTATTCAAAGGGTAGTAACAATGTTCTTGACTTAGTCAGATGAACGTAATAACCGGTTCAAATGCAATCTTTGTAATTACAAGAAGCTGAAGATGTTTGTGTAGCTAGTAGGGGCACAAAACCTTGAGAAGAGGCTTAGCGATGGAACAGTAGAATAAGGGAAGCTGTAAAAAAAGAAGAAAGAGAGAGAGAGAGAGAGATCTTTGACAAATGCAAAGAAAGCAGAAGAAAGAATAAGAACAACATAAGTCATACTAAATCAATTAACAAAGTATTAACAAATATTGGAAAGGCACCTGGGTCTTTAATAGGAAGGATTTGTCGTTTAAAGTACATAAGAAAGGTACACGACATTCCCAATGATTTCCCCTCACAGCATGAGATAGCTCACGTGCTGCCTAAAATCGTCGAGTCCGTACAAAAACATCTCTCTGATAATTGCATTTCAAGATTCGTCTTCTTTTGGCAAAACTATGCCAAAAAGCTGATTAGATACAAGCATAATATGCTTATTTTGAAACTATCGGCCTCTTTAAAAACAGTCTTTGGTCTGTAAGCATTAAGAACTGTGCTTGTGCTGTACTGTTAAGAAAAAGCTTCTCAAGGCGACAAGAAGCTATTTATTAAGCTTTTGAATGCTGCCACCAGGTGGGTTTAAGTTACCTTTTATAACAGTACAAACAGAATGGCTTAGTGGCCATGGGTTCTCCTCTTGTATAAGGTTTATCAAAAATGTTTGTGGATCCACTCGACAGAAATTTTGTACTGACACTGATCGTTCACTCTTTTAATGTTCGTGCTGTTGATGATAATATTTTGGTGTCAAAAATAAAAAGAAGATCGAGTTCTTTCTCAAAAAATCCAGTTTGGTTGGCTATTTATTTCATTTTAAGAAAGAGCAAAACAATCCCTACCATTTCTTGAGGATTTTCTTGATAAAATCGACTTTTGTTTTTCTGTAGCATCTACAAAGAACCTCCCTTTAATGGGCAGTAGACACATTAGCACTCATTTTGCCTTAAGACAGGGAAAATGGATGCTATCGCTACTCTTGTTTGGCCTCTTTTCGCAGTCTACTATAAGAATAAATTTAATGAGGATAAGCGACGGCTAAAATTACATTTCTAGAAATTGGAAACTAGATATTATTATTTCTAACAAGATTGTAATTTTTACTCTGATGTTGAACTTAAGCCGAATTTAAGCCGAAATTTAAATGTACCTCCTGTGGTCTTAAATATTTTGGTATTTTATTTATTGTACTGACCTGCAAAGCCTCCGTGTATTCTTTTTGCCGTGCGTTGAGTATACTTCACATAAAACTGTGTAAAAAGAGCTCAAAACTGCCCTTGGGGCCGCCGACATCTTCGACTCGTATTGAATGTGTCAGCATCAACAACTGAACTTCCTTCTTCTTTATGACGTCAAAATCGCGTTCATTAAAGAATCTGGTATTACTATGAAAAACTTTACATAAGACCAAAACTAACGTGGAACTACGATTCCTTGAAAAACAAAGTGAACAAAATATCAAAAACTTCCTAAGTACTGGAGGCACGCCCTAAACCTGTCTGCTATGGATTGAAAATGATTGAAAATTCAAGAAGAGTACAGATACAATTCTAAAAACATTTTGTTGTATATTTTGCCCCAAAAATGTTACATGCAACCATAAAGAAGGTAATACCTATCATACAAAAACGTTATTAGTTTACAAATTCACACCACGTCGCAATAGCGATTGTATAGTACAATGCAGATTTCTAGACAAAAATGCTCAACATGTGCCCACTGTCATATGCGAAGGTGGCAAAATAGCAAAAAGCTAGCCCAGTCGTGTCAGCTAAGCTAATTTTATATTTCGGAAAAGTGAGTCAAAAACTGGTCAACTTTTCAATGACAAATACCCAGAGCATTTTTTAGGATTTCCGCAAACGTGACTTTCATCTTGCATCGTGTTAGAATTCTCTATCCCTCTCTTAGTGTCATATCTGATAAACTATAGCAACGTAATGACGTAGAAATGTGTTAAGGACCTGGCCGAAGCAAGCCGCTTGATGTCAAGTAAGCATTTATCAAAACAAAGAAGACCTTGCTTTGTCGGCTGAAAGAACTTAATTGCAACTTACGCCTTTACAATAACAAGAGTAACGTTAACCGTGTTTGACAAAAGGTGTTACTTGCTGTAACATGTTGTATATTGCTTTTGTCTATTGTTATTATGTTATAACAAACGAGAAACCTGTCACTTCACATTCATGAAATAGAACGTGCCACGTTGAGATGTTAACTATATGAACTATTATCATTTGGCTACTATCATGTCGATGACTTTCACGAGGCACCAAACAGCTAACAGTAACCAACAACTTTTGTCTGAAAAATAAATTTTATCTGTCAAATGGTCAGATATGATTATGCTCATAACATGTGCGAAAAGTCAGTGTTTTTGACGGATTTCTAGCGTGGGGCTGTTTTTGAAATTGCATCTTTCTATTCAATCATGTTCCAATTATTGATTTGATAATATCAAAATTTATTTTCCTATTTACTGTCGCAAA
The DNA here is from genome assembly GCA_010016065.2 of Carybdea cf. marsupialis auct. non (Linnaeus, 1758). Classification (NCBI taxonomy): domain Eukaryota; kingdom Metazoa; phylum Cnidaria; class Cubozoa; order Carybdeida; family Carybdeidae; genus Carybdea; species Carybdea cf. marsupialis auct. non (Linnaeus, 1758). The sequence continues at coordinate 9,287 of JAAAKL020007752.1, forward strand.
TAATTTTTTTCAATACAAGAAAGTAACAAATTCAACTCCCTTTGACTTATAAAAGGCTGATCCACCCTTGATAATTACCTACAATGTCTTCACCACTGTCTGAGAACTTTAGTTGCGACTCGGTCTTTACCTGATGCCAGTTTACTCGCTTGGCTCCGTTGAACTTACGAGATGTGTTATTCCCATCAATCTAACTCTATTGCGGTTCCTAATCATCCTTCTGCTGCAATTAGAGTAGCACCTACGTATAAGGAGGAAAAATACGCTTCTTTGCTTGTTGTCAAACTATAATGGACAACTATCCGGCATTATTGCCATCATAAATTTAGTCCCAGCAAAGAACTAAAAAACTGTGCTGACTTATTTTTGGTCAAGTTTTATCAGTGTGATTTATGGGGGCTTTGGTAAGTTTTTTAAGAAACGGGCAGTAAATGGAAATTACCCAATCAACATGAGAGAATATAACGAAAGTGTATGTTTGCGGGGATGTTCAAAATTCGGCAAACTTTTGAATACATACCAATCTTCAATCAATACTTCTCATATTACTATATTCGTACTGACTTTACTGCACGTGGTATCCATAGCAGCATTGTTCAAGAGATGCGCAAAGGATCTGAAACTTTGCTTGGGAAAACTATTGATCTCTAATAAGGACTGGGTCAAGTTTTCCAGGGGCTAAAGTAACGCGGGAAGGTCACCAGTGTTATAGTTTATAAGCTTGCTTTATAGGAACTAAAATGGCGTTCAATGAGTGACCTCGCTTTGAGACGATCCAGTGCTTTTTGAGTTCAGTGGGGAAAACCCGCATGTTCATTGCTTTTACAGAAAGAGGCAAACACTGCCACTGATTTTGATTACAAATACATATGGAAAAAAGTTGTATTAAAGTATTAAATCAATTTTTAGCTATGCATAAAGCCTTCTCCAGAGTCCTTGAGGTTTGGATAACATATTTTTAGGCCACATCCATTTTCTTTGCGAATACCGAATTTGGGACATGGGGATAGTTACTTAATCTCCCCAAAAGTACGGCGTAAGAAGCAGGAAGAAGAAATGTTTCTTAAGTATTACCGTACTGCATATATAACACATTCTCCTTAGGGAGATATTTCGAAATTTTAAGAGCCTCCAACTTTCTCCTTGATAAATTAATAATGTCTCAAAGCGGCAAATCGTGAACGCGTGGTTAAAAGTAATGCTTTCACCTTTTTTGCAAAGCTACGATTGGTAGCGTTTTGCCCCATGGTTAATTATACACACAACTATATTGGATCTCTCTCTCTATATATACACGGCGGTTAAGAGTCATGGTAGAAAGTTAAAATGAGATTTTACTACCAAAGAGATTGCGATTTTGATGTTGGCTAGTTAACTTCCGATTTCCTTAAGTTACTATGTCACCTGATTGTAAATGAAATTTCTCTACGTCATCACAGAGAATTTCCAACGAGCGTTTTCTGTTCTTTCACGAAAGCCTTTGCCCATTTACCACTATGGAAAAGATCTTCTTGAACCACATACGGTAGTCACATGCATGCTAAGTAAGTACCTCCATCCCCTTGAAGATACGGAATATGCCAGAGTGCATGCCTACTAGGTCAGTGTTTCAGATATCTCTGATTACTCCACTTTTTTCACAGAATTCACCTCACCCCTTCCTCTCCCTCAGAGAGAATGATCTAAAATATCACATCAAAGATTGAACTCAAATAGGAAGGGCAATAATTCTATCAAACTTGAAATTCTTTTGGAACTAATATTAACAAAGTGGTCAATAATCATAGACCGATTGCCATTAAACAATGTACTCTATCAAGTTTTTATATAGCGGCGGGAGATCTTGGATTGGTTTTCCCTTTACCCCTCAATTGCTCCCTGCCACCCAGTTAACCCCATTGGTTTCAACAGCCCGCCTAAAATTGCTGATTACCCCTTAGGTGGCCGTATATCCCTATTGAGAATCGTTGCAATAGATAGCCTTGCGTCTATCTGTCATGATGGAGATTTGAATTTGCATAAGGTTCTTCTCCAGATCTCCATAGCTGCAACTAGTTTTGATGAATCATTTTTATACTCAGCCTGTTTAATTTTTTTGATAGAAATTTTTCTTTAAAACTTTACCAACAGACCGTTTTCCGTAGAATAGCGTTTCATTTTTGCTGTGGACAAACCGCTGAATTTATCATACTTTTACGGAAACTTCATGAACGAGTGAAAAGTATGATATAAGTCTTCAAGTACTCTAGTCTACCAGCTGTATGCAGTACGGCTGTGATAAACAATCTGAGTTAGTATTGATGCTTTACTGTTAAGTTTACTCTATCTCTGCTATTCATGCGTTTCCTGAAGCTGTCATATAATACGATTTGATAAGGACATTTAATGAAAAACCGTTGGTTTAAAGCACTTTTTGTCAAGTCGTCAAGTACAATTACCTGGCAGTGAAACATACAATCTATGCCGTTGTATGTGACTGAACATTTTATTATTCTGTGATCAATTGATCTTCTTAATAACCAAGCTATATTCAACCGATGCAGAATGACAAAGACCTGCAACGTCAGAATAATTAAACTCTATCTTCCATCTTTACTTAACTAACATTCAATAGAGTGATTGCAAGTATATTAGAATTTAAACGAGGTCAAAATTGCAGCGTCGCTAACTGCTGACTAATCTTATAATTCACGTTTGGAGTCAACGACATCCCCTTTAATGCGCGCTACACACTTTCAGAGATGTGTCACGATCCACAAAACCGCAGTTTTTACATTTCTAATACTACCTGCTTTTAAAATTCAACTTGCGCTCTATTATCATCACAGCAAGAGAAATCACTTAAACACCGACTAGATGATTTGCGAAAAAATGTAGTTACCAATGGGGAGATGAAATGTCAATGAAGTTCAGATAGCAGGTGAAAATATAACACCAGCGTCTAACTGTACTATGGTCCCAATTCATCAAAAGGTGATAATCCTCATCAAATTGATTGGTTTTCAGGCAGAAAATCATGCCATTTTATAATCAGGCTGATCAAGATAAGAATTAACTCGAATTCAAAGACAAAGAGGGACGGAAATTCTTTTCCCGCACGACTATTTCATTGCTAATAGTCACCCATAACTTCAGCAGGGGGCCCCGCACTTTCTTAATAAGGGGATGTTTTCGCTAAACAGATACAATCTAGAAAGTTTGGAAGCGGCTGGTCGACGTTTTGGTTGATGGTCTGTTTAAGACAAGGAGCTGATAACGGCGTGGAGTTGTTTTGAAACGCGGACATTTGTTATTACTTGGTCCTGCATGGTCTTGCTGTGCAATAAACCTGCAGTGCTACACATTGCCTACGTTTCACTAGGAGAGCTTTGATATCTTTAACGACAAGCCGTCTGCAATATGGCGCTTGTTTGTTCTTCATGTTACTAACGCTTTGGGTATTACTTAGTGGAAAACATTTTAAGAGATATTCTGTATTGGTTTGTGATAGAATGAAGATTAAAGACACAGGATCCCTGGAGCCCCTTCTGACACCGTCGACAACGTCTTCACGAATAAATAGATACACTGCATTAAAAAATCAAGTAAAAGGAATGTCTGGACATGTAGTTATCGTAGTTTCAGGTAGTGGATCCTTGGAGGAAATTCCCTTTTCAACAATCGATGACGGATCTGGAACAGAAGGCGAGGACGAATATCATACTGAGGTAGGCTTAATCTTTAATATTTTACCTCTGTTATGCCATTAAAAAACATTTGACATTAATGATATTGAGTTTATATTGATTAAACCATATCATTAGTGTGTAATATACGTACAATAACATAAATTCGGCGCTGAGGTTAGTCCATAGCCATCCAGGGCAGAAATATGCTGCAATCAATTCACTTTTATATTACTGTATTATTGCTAGTTTGTAATACCATTTTATTTGCTCTGGCAATGATCGATATGTTACATAACACCTTAATTCTTAACGTTTGTTTACTCTTAAAATTACTTGCATGTTATTCAAGGTCACTCCAATTAAGACCTTGATCACTGGACCTTAAAATCGAAATTCATATCAACTGATCTCACCTAGCTACACATAATTTACATCAAAAGGACTCAATTTATGAGAGTTAATTGTTTGCTTATATAAAGTTTACGCCCAAATACGTACCCTAAACAAGCAACAGATAGTAATATTTCTTTCCCTAAAGTAAAATTAATATAAAGATATGATGCATAGAAGTTATATAGAATACATATATTTATCTATCTATCTATCTATCTATATATATATATATATATATATATTATATGCATAACTCTACTTAAAGAGTTTTCATATATTTATCTCGACACATAACATCAAGTTGGCACTAGTGTAGCGTGCTTTAAATTCCGACCTAAATAGGCCTACATAATTTGAATATTGCTCTGTATAAATAGTAGCTCTGCATAAAAAGATTATAGACATATTTAATGTATCTTTGTATAAACCTATATGTACATACCTGTATGTATCCATGTATATATTTCTTTTAACGAATTGAATAATTAAGATTTGAAATTATAAGACTCTTGCTTCTAATTCTGATATTTATAGATCTAGATAAAAAACTAAAAGAAAATTATCTTAAAGATTTTTTGCTGTCTGATGATCTGCATCAATTGAGTTGAATTTATTGGTCAACTAACGACATGTTTGGAGATATATATAAGCATATATCTATATCTATATATGCATGTATATGAATGTATCTATATATCTATATATATCTACGGCCTGAAGAACGTCAGCAGGTACAACGTGAAACCTAGGGTAAATGCGGTATTTCTCTCTCCTGTTTATGCCACAGCTTAGTAAAAGTAGTACTGCATACATGTATATATCGATATAAATAAATATATGAAGCAGATAAAGGGAACAAGATCAAAGCGACATTAAAAATGTGTATATTTTGAAACACACATCCTTAATATACAATTCATATTATAAACAAACAAGCAAGTAACTTTTAATTGCTAGCGTATAAAAGTTCATTCTGGCTCTATGTCAGCTGTTGCCTGCTAGACTAAAAACTTCCTGGCGTGCATCTTTCAATTACAATGGTTATTTGTTCTTCCTATGTTACCTTTGCATAAAATAAAAAATATATGTATTTACATTATTACATGCAATGAAAAAGATAAACATGGAGTCGTCGTAGCAGATACATTTGATTTGCTTATAGTAATTCTTAATGGATATAAGAGAGTGATGGCCATTTGTGTTCGTGGATATGATTTGCATATTTTTTAATGAGAATCATGACTGACTGTGGCTGTAGTAGAGATCTATTAGAGGACGGCAATCACTAAAATGCTTACTTAGCTATCGTATTAAATAGTGCAATAGTTAACTAAACCACCTGACAAGTAATAATTAATTTTATCGTAGCAAGAGGATATTTCTAATTTTTTTATTGTGAATCTTTAAAGTGCACTTTCTATATATGACAACTTGCTTACATCCTCGTAACCATATGATACACTTATTATAAAGAGAAACATAGTGGTGTGAGGCAATGATAGGTATTTAATCCGGTGCCTCCTGCACCAAGCTGTCGACTCGGTTATTGCATTTGAATGTTCAATAGATAAGTATCTGCCTCAGGAACGTTAAAGACCAAGAAAGATTCCTCGTACTGCAAAGTAATGTGGAAGACGTATTGCAGTAAACTTATAGGATGTCATTCAGAATTTGTGAGTGAATGTAAACGCAATGAAATGCCTCCGCCTAGTCTCACTTTAAATTAACCAAGGTTGCGTGGGTCATCTTAGACAAAATTAATACCGGGAGAGAAATGGTCCAATAAGTCTTTGGTAGGTTATTCCTTGCGATGCAATAGCTTTCATTTTCTTATGAGGAAAGACTGTTATAGTGTAGCATCGTGTTTCAACTGATCTTTGACTTTTATCTAATTGCTCAGAATCAAGTTTGTAAAGAACTAAGCTCTCGTACAATAATATTTACCCTTAATATCCTTTCTAAAAAGAGAACGTGCCAAAATTTTCTATTGAGGCCATAAAAAAGTACCTATCTTTTATTAAATTGTCTCTATAATGAACAAGATCCTGATGCAAAGAAAAAATTGCGTTATATTGGGGAGTATAGAAAACATTGATGTTCTGAATTACTTTTATCAAGTTCTTTGTAAAAATGCAGATCTAAACACATATTAAGAGAGAATATTTGAGCTTCAAAGTCCCAAAAATGATTGGAGGAAAATAAACATCATGTTTATGCTTTAAAGTCTTTCCTGGAAGACTTGACATCAGAACTGATTGTCAATAATAAAGACATCTTGTAGTAAAAAAAATTGATGTATTATTATTAAATTTAAAACAAGCCTACTTCTTAGTGTCTTTCAGTGTCTTTGTTAGGTACAAATAAGAAAATAGTCACCATAATCATCGTCATTATCTTTACAGCCATGAACAATATAGTCAAGTATTGTTACCATTGATTATAATTATAATTATGATGGTCATCACACCATCATCATCATCATTATCATCATCATCAAGAGAATAATTATTTAAAATTTTTTTGTTATTGTTATAATTATTTTCTTAATTTCAGCTCTAGGCTATGCATTGTATTCTGTCTTTGTAAATATCAAAGTGTTGTCTCATCACCAATTTGGATACGGTTTTCTATATAAGATAAATAAATGATTCTTGATCGTTTACAATAAGACAGAATATCTATCCTTCGATTAGCCTAACTTTGCTCCATGAGCCCATGCACTTTGCTGTGAGCTGGGGTCTTCATGAAGTGCTAGCAAACTAAACCTCATATTTGTGCCCATCTCAAGACTAAGCCACTAATATCATAACTAAATTAAATCTAGACTAATGCAGGAAGTGAGATAACGCTAGCAATAAAATATCAAAGAATACTTTGTTTGTAGAAATTGAATATAGAACGCTAAAGCTAAGACATTATGAATTAATAACGATAGAAGCTTTTCGGCAAACTGTACTCATGATCATTTTGGCAACATATGATATACTAACTAAGCAATTCTTAAATACTACCACGGAGCTACTGTTGTATGTGCATGCCTATTACAATAGGAAGAAGGAAATTCCTTTAATGTATTGATGGTAGATATTTGTCATGTCTTGAGTCGTAGTCTTTTTCGTAGCTACGTTTCGAGAGATACTTCTCCCATCTTCAGGCTGTCGGACTGGTGTTAAAACAAGCAACTCCCGTTGATATAAAATAAGGTTGCTACCTCTAAAACTGGGAGACGT
>JAAAKL020007753.1:0-16577 GCA_010016065.2 Carybdea cf. marsupialis auct. non (Linnaeus, 1758)
GACTGCGTTTCAATTTCCGAAACTCCATGAGCTACGAGAAGATAGAGAAAGACCAATCTTCATATTTCTCCTCAATTTGTCGATGCAGACAGGTACATATATTTGTCATGGTGAGGGGCAGATGTAGGAATGGGTCAAGGACCCATGTTTAATAGCTCATTGTCGAAATCATTGTCCTCATTGTAAGCGTAATTACTGAACATTCTAAAGCAAACCAAATCACATGGCTAGTAAATTTTTAGTCCAATTAAAGGTCAGAAAGTGTTTTTAGCCCATAGTGGAGGACAAAGCCACGGTGCCCCTCCCGCTTTGGATCCGCCGCTGATCAAGTTAGAAGTATGTACCAATTTTGTGGGCAGAGTCCCTTAGAGATAAAGGGGATGGTGGTTTATGCAGGATGATCGCGGCTGCTGTAGCGAGTAGTGAAAGCCCTGAAATATTGTCATGGTGTTGCTAAAGCAACGCGTTTAAATAGTGTCAGTCTTGCCCTCAAATCGTAATGTGTTTTTGAAATATGTATTGTAGCGAGAGTCTGCAACCTTGGCGGTTACCTAAACAGAAGTTGCAGAATCACGAGGAAAATATGAATGGTAGGCCTACGAAGTAGAAAGAGTATTTTCTATATTGCCTCGTATCAGGTGGATAGAGTAAAACTCCCTACCACAGCTTGTGTGCAAAATGTAATGACAGCAAAGAAACGCCTTCGAGGACATTTTCGCAACCGGCCAACTGATAGTTATTTACACACTTTTTAACACGTGAGTTAAAAGAGAGCAGTAGGAAAGGAGTGAAAAGTAATAAAACGTGGAGAGAGAAATTGTCAAAACGTTTTGGAAATATGATCCCTATAGTAAGCCACGGCAATAAAATTTAACCGGCAAGCCTGTGGTGCTAGTATACATATATCGGTAATGGAACAGTCACACAGATTATCGTAATGAAAAAACTACTCCTGTTTACATAAAATGCTCCATCGTATCAAAATGTTTTAAAGAGAACTTAATGTAAAGAAAGGATACTCGTCTTCTATTTACCTGCTGCTTAGAAATTGTGATAGTATCCTTAAAAATAACCCATATTGCTACTTCGTCGCAGCCCGGAGTCGTTAAGGAACCTTTATAGAGATAAAAAGATTCGATGTCCTTTGGTAGAACACTTCTTATGGGGAATGGTGCTGCTGTGACTCTTCTTCCTGTAGCAGATTTAAAAGAGACGTCAAGCAAATTCATCACACTTTATCACTTTGATGTGGAAAATTTTTAACTTGACAAAGTAAAAGCACCTTGTCCTCGCCGAGTCGTTGTGATTCGGCGGAGTAGTAATATCCGAGATATAGTTAGAACATTTGCAATAGGGAGGAAGAGAATCCTCCAGGAGGGCGGCAAGAGTAACTGATGTAAAATTACTACGCAATACTATTCGTACCAAGTTATATGTATAATGGGCTTAATTCTATATTTCCCCCGTTGTATGCAAAACGTTGGATTGAAGTTTTGGTTAAGAGACTAACGTGTATCAATCAATCTTCACAGCCTTTTTAAAAAAATTAGATATTACAGCGAAACTCTCCTCCAGACTCACAATAAAGGTTGACTGCAAGGGTCTCCTTCAGGTAGTACAAACTGACCAGAAGAGGCAACCTGTTTACACTGTAACAGATTGTATGCAACAGTGCAGTTGCACACTTCTGATGCTTTAATGCCTTTACACAGTTACTCTTTGAGATTTCTTGCACCTGTACACTTCAAATCAAAATCTCTCTAAATCTTGACTTCATTTTAGAACTTTACAGGGAGAAGTAGCACAGACTACATCATGTATTGGCTGGAACTTTAAAATTGTAATTTTGTCCCTCAGGAAAGAAGCAAAGCTTACAGATAGTAACTTTGGTCCAAAGTCAATTCACTCTCTAATTGTTTTGCAGTGGTGTTCAAATGTTAATGACGGTGGGTCTTTTTTAAGACCATGCTAGCACCCATGGCCCTCTTCATCTCATTATTCCTTCCGGATAACTAGGCCTTTTCGTATGTCGGAAGTATGCAGGACATCTATACAGCTTAGTTGTACTCTTCAATTGATGCTACATAACGCCGTGGTCTAGTGGTTAAGGATTCGGACTCACATGCCAGAGGCTGTGGGTTCGAATCCCGCCTTGCCCGGTATAAAGACTATCGGTTAGGGAAGGCAATGGGAGACCACCCCTGTAAATGTGCTCTCTCCCCAGGACATTGCTCACTCTGGCTGGTCAATGGACTACGCTCGAAATCGAGTATGCCACCAAAAAATACAACAAACAAACAACAGTATGGTAAATAAATAGAGATACCTTCTTGAGTTAAAGATTTGAAATGGTCGATAAAGTGTTGTACTGCGGTGTTATTTTTATGTCCAATCTAAAGAAGAAGACAGGAAGCCGAAAGAATATACAAAATATATCACTGCATCTTAAAACAGGTTTGTATTAAGAATAGCAATCTAGTTTGAGGATGGGCAAGACTCAAGCATTAGGTTAAATAGTGATATCCTTCGTGACGATATGCACATGAGTTACCCCAGGACAATACAAATACATTTATTGTAGATGTGTTACCTTGGAAAGATGAGTAAATAAATATATGTAGATTCAGAAATACCAGAGTCTATCTGACATAAATATCTGGCTCATTGTAGAAACAAAGATTAATAGTGGCTGACGTTAGAGAAAAATTTCAATCGATTATGATGTAACATATTCGTTTAATGCACGCCTTTATAATTACAAAAGCCATAAAAATGTTTTTATTGAAAATGGCAATTCGCTGCCATGTAGACATAATGTTTTATCTACCCTTCCCTAACAAAGTATCCTGCAAAGCAGTAGGGGCGCCACGCACATCTTTCATACATTGAATTCTTGATTTAGCAAATCCGACGCGAAATTTTGAACGGGAAGGAAATACGGCAATGGTAGGATTTTGGTTTTAAAAAATATTACTTTTTCTTTTTTCTCAAGCTTTTAAATAGGTGTACTTTCACTCATTAATAGTTGGCGTAATAGTCAACACATTTGTGGTCTTTGTTTTAAGTGTTTGGTTGGTGATGGTCGGTTCAGTGGCATCCGACAGGAACTGGTTCTGAATTCAAATATTTTTTCTTTCCACACGGGTTTTAGCTTATTTTAGAGACAATTGTTAACAAATACCTCTCATGAAAGATAGATTTGACACAAATAGAAGAATGCACCTGTTTTTATCACGCCCGTTTATAGAAGAATCACGCCGAAATGCAAGCTGTACATGCCTTTGAGAAGTATTTGCTAACTCATTATGATGTAAAGGGACAAACGACTCCATACGTGCTTTCGGTGTAAAGTGTAATGATCATTTTGACGATTAACATGTTGTCATCAATTTTATACCCCGCATTTTATAAATATTCCAGGAACTTTGATCTATAACAGTAGCGTACCTTCCGGTGTGATCGTTTGGTTTCATTAATTTAATTTAATAGTGAATAATAATTAAATTTAATGATAAATTTGAATAACACACATACTTTTTTCTGAGCTTTCGATATATCTCACATCATTATCAAAGAATACCTAAGCAACATAGCGTAGCAAACGGTATCGAAAAAAGTAGTGGTCCAAAAGGGAGAACAACAAGTGTTAAAAGAGAAACAGAAAAAAACTATGGTCTTCCTACGCTCTCTTTGCTGGGTTTTTATATTTAGTGTTAGATTAAGATTTCTACCTGGCCATTCAATTGCTGATTATTTATTAAATATCAGATTTCATTTCAGAAAAATGCGTCCGCTTAAGTAAACATGCATAAAATCCCTGTCGATAAAAGATATCACGTGTCATCTTCCCTACCAGCGAACTGAAGTTAGTAGCGCAACTTTAGTCAATCTTCGAGCATTCTATGGTCACTATGATTTAAGTGTTTGCCCGCCTCTCCCCCAACACACACACACACACACACACACACACACTTACACAGAGATGCACGTGCACACACACAAGCACACACACACACACACACACACACACTTACACAGAGATGCACGTGCACACACACAAGCACACACACACTTACACAGAGATGCACGTGCACACACACATACGCAAAAACAAGAGCGCTTTTGGACGGCAAGTGCTTCCGCTGATGCTAAGTTTGAATGTAAGGTTTCGATACCTATATTCTCACCCACAAGGCAAGTCAACACAAGCAACATAAACTGATCACACGCCGCTTTTGAATAAATGTAGTAAGATCCAGACTCATATTTATCGCCTGGCTAAAAAAGCTGATCCTGAGGTAAAAATCTCCGTTTATTGTACACATCAATTTACTACATCATGTGACCTCAGCAGTTGGAACATTGTGAGATGTCAATTCTAAACCCAAAAGTCATCATTTATGTAACGAACGCTCAACTGATCATGAGCACAGACCACTGTAGGAATGTGCTGGGGGGGGGGGGGGGAGGATTAAACGTGGGCAATTTGACATTTCTGGGCCTAAAATCAAGCAATTCTTGTTCGTTTCCGGAAAAGTGAGGGGGACGAGGCCCCCATGTCCCCCCAGAATCTACGCCCATGCATCTGATGACTGGTAGCCAAATACATTCGCCAGTATTCCCTATCGAAACAGTCGAGGAAGCTATCGGACATCCCCCTGGCGAACAATATCAATAAACATTTAGAGAGGAAACAAATCTAGGAAGTGTTATAGCATACTAGCCGCACTCTTCTACTGGTGTTTTTCTGTCCATTATCGAATTGATTGATCCTGTCGATAAGATTAATGGTTAATTATTTCTTAGGGTTTCGTTTTTTATGAGTTACATTTAATTAGTCATTACCACCTTATAACCTCGTTTTCATATAATATGTCCACATTTACTTCGTTTTTATGTATTATCAACTCTGGTATTTAATTTCATCTCTAGATAATCCTCTTGTTATAAACTGGGTCGGATTGCAACTTACTGACCATTAGACCAGTACTTTACTTTGATACTTTCAACTGCTTTTAAAATCGGTGGTCATTTCTCATGGCTACATTATTTGTAGGTGGTGAAGAATATTAGTTGAAAAGTTGAAAACCTCATAGCCTCAAAGTTAATTGAATAAAAATTGGCAATTAACTCCGTTCCCTTTTCCATGTTCCCTTTATTACAAAGTGACTTGAGTCCTGGTAGTGTGGGAGTCCGTCGCAGAGACATTAGCGACAGTAAAGCCGCGACACATCGCTGCAGTCGAATTGGCTAACGGGGCCCACTATAACAGTCAGTCAAGATGTGAACAACCCCCTACATAAGGAATTTTAAGCAGAGGTAACGAAAACATCAGAATCTTCGTAAGTCAGAAAAGCTGCCGTTACTCCAACGTCTTGATTATTTAGAAGAAAATAATGCAACTTTATGGATTTAGTGACGTCGCCCGAAAGCCTAGGACTCCCGGATTTTGTAGAACATTACACACGAGTTCCTGGTTACAAAGTTTCACTTACCTCAGTTAAGACACCAAAAATAAGAAGACCATGTCTTGTCTTCGTGGCATCCGACAAATTTGGTAATCGAATGTTTTGGTGAAGTAAATGTAACTTGAAGGAAGAGAAAGGATGTTAATGCTACAATACGGTCTTAGACAGGCAGAAATTTTAAAGCCATGCCACACAAGGAATGTACTACCACTGATCTCTAAAAAAGACTGGATCGAGGAATCCCATTGTTTCCAACAGCGAAAAAGTGTGGTCACAAATACTGGTCCCAGGAAGTTAAAATAGGGCGGGAAGGGGCGCCATGTTACGTAACATTGTTTATAAGCTTTGTTTGATGAGGACTGAAATGGTGTTCAACAACTGACCTCGCTTTTAGACGGAAGATGCTCCATCCAGTGTTTTTCAGAGATCAATGTGTACTACGAATAATGATAACTTCTATTTGTTTCAAATTGGTGGACCTTTAGAAAAAGAAGATATAGACGATGGGTGACATGGGGTATCTTAACCAGGGCATTGTACTCCTTTGCAATAGATTGACGTAAAGGAACTATCGTTACACTTCTGTTAATTTACACACTGGTCAATTTGCAAAAAAATTAATTGGTAGAGTGGTTTGCATAAGATAGTCGTCAGAACACAACAGTATAGACTGATCAGGTACGAGCTTTTTTAACGCTTTCTTCTAGAAAGACACAATGCTATAGGTGAGGGGGACGGGAGCAAGAATGACATGCGCTTTGATCAGTTCTCAAGATTACTTTGCCCTCTAGTGATGCTCAAGACCTCAGGACCCTTTTTCCTCTGTCCCCCAGAATTTTAATTAACGCTTGATCATGCCCCTCACCATTTGAGAATAGTGGCTACTTCAAACTTGGTATAATAGAATGATTCAGAAGTAAGTTGTTATGTACCTCTCTCAACTGAAAGGTTTACCATAATCGTTGAAGACTGTCATGAAATCTTTTACTGCTATGGATCCTTGGAGAGAGTAGAATGATTACGTAACCCTATTAAGATTTCATGCTGTTAATAAAGGGTATTAGGGTATAACATATTGTGTCAAGAGTGAGATACACTTACTAAGCACCTGACATGACCTCTGCGTGGTTTTTCTCTCCTATTACGAGTCAAATAGCAAAAAATTGCCAAATCAACTCTACCCTAAAGTTGAAATAGCTTCAAGTGATCATTGATAGCGGGTCCAAGAGAGGCATGGTTTGTAAAGAAGAACGCTTCGCCTGACAAAAGAAGGTTAAGGAAAAATCATATCTTAATATAAAGTCTTATTAACGCATACATTACCAATATAAATAGCTTCATTAACACAGGGGAAAAAATTGCCTAAATCTTTCTTTTTGACAATTCTCAAAAGTTGCAAACCCCTCCCTTCATCCCAGAAAGTTTACGTTAAACCTTATACCAGTGCCCAGTCCACCAGGTAATGTTGAAGCTCATTCGGTTTTAGTAAACTAATACTAGGTACATGGAAATTAACCATTTCCATAATAGTCGTCAATGTGAACAGGGTTGTGGTGATGATGATGGATAACAAGGCTATTTTCTTGCTTTGATGTGAATGGATTCTAAAACGGCCAAGTGCAAAGCAGATCTAGCTTTCCCAATTATGCGTAAGCGATCGTCCGTATACATTTTGTCACAGTCTGGGTTTTCAAGCAAGTGCTGCCCTATGGAAGGGTCACATTGCTTAGTGGTGTTTTTAGATTTTGAAACCCGAGGTGGTTGTTTCCTTGTAGGAGCTGATCCTTGGCGAATACAGGATGGAACGTGCTGTTTAATTCTGTCAACTAACCTCAAAGTCGTGCTGCCCGCATAGCCAGCCTCACACTGGCAAGAAAATTAGTAAACTACAATACTGTTATTAGTGGAAGGCACACGGTCTTTGTGGTTAGTTGGGAGCGCTTTCTACTGTTATAAACTACGAGTGGTGTCACAGCAACAAATCACTTTTCTACGGCCTTTTTTATTTGGTTTTAAATCGAAGCGAAACGTTACCAAGCCATGGTAGTTTTAAATATACAGGGCATTTCTTAGGTTCGATAGGTTTTCACTGGAAAACTGCAATAATTTAGCCCTAATGGTAAAATCGACGACATCTTCGGGATAGTTGTTAGATAGAAAAATCTGCCTTAATGAATCGATTCCTGCCTGTAATTTCTCCTCTGAACAAATCATGATTGCGCGGTAAACTATATTACAAATTGTGTTACCAAGACAACAGTGTTTTAATAGCAACCCATGTCATCAATAATTGTTATTATAGCTCGGGCAAAAGGTATTGCCTGGGGTGTAGTCAGCACCATTGAGAGAGGGGTAACTAACCTAGAACTCGAGTCCAAATGGGTGCCCGTAAGAGTTGAAGGCGAAAAATGTAATATTTACCGTCCCCGTAAGATTTTTGTCGCATTAGTATCTGGTTTGGTTTGTTGCTGAAAGTTATCTTGAGGAACTCACGGTCACTTACACAATTTTCCCTCCAGTTTTTTTTACTGGAGACATCTCCCGCGCGCCTTAAAATGACATACATTCTCCAAATCCATCGATAAATGATGGTCATAGATTCTGGCTAATCCTACCTCTGCTGGATAATGTTTCGAGTTAACAGTATGTTCCGATCCTTGTGAGTCAATTGATCCCCAATGGAAGTGAATTTGATGTAACTTGTACGCACCTAAAATAGGTAAGATTGCATATGTTAACAGGAACAAGTACTGGTGCGAGCAAGTTTAAACGCTTATTACATATCTGAAGTGCAATGGGGTAAGATGTTTTAAGAATTATTCTTGCACTATCAAAGGTATACTGGGTCCAGATTTTACAAACCCGAAGAGCTTTCTATTTTGGAGCTATTTAGATGGGCTTGGTAAAAGAGAGCCAAAAAGCTAGTGTGCTTTACCACCTTAAATTCGTGCAATTTGAATGCGATATTGGGAGAGGGTTTAGAAAGTGTACTATTGGCTATTTGTAGCTAACACTACTAGCGAATCCAAACGGGGGAAATGGTTTCGCAAAAGCTGAGTTTTTGCCTGACCAACAAAGCTTCTTTATAAATCTTTTAAATTCCTATAGATGATAACCTGAATTGTAGAAATGAAATTCGCCGCCCACCAAAAACCCACCAAAAACCCACCCCATCCAACTCCCGCTGGAACCAACCCAACAAGGTACAACATAACCAATAAGAGACCAAAGAAAATGTATTGTTAAATTACATTTAAGTGTATACTTTGCAATCCATGTTCTATTGCGCAGTGTTCTATTCATTTAAGTGAGAATTTAAAAGATCTTACTTTTCGAAACACTATTTTTGTTTCCAATTTAAAAAGGATCCTCTTGTAGGAACTTAGGAGGCTACAATGTCTGACCAGTAACGTAGAGGTTTGGGTCAGGTTATTACATCCATGCTTGTAAAAGAATTGTTCATACAACAAATGACTTACACTGTAGGCTTACTTCATTTGTTACATGTGTTTATTCACCTGCGAACAATAACGTTAAACCTTGAAATGTTTCTTCACCTGAAATAATAACAAATCTACCATTTTTCTAAAAGTATTGATTATGATCATGCTAAGCCAGCAAAATGCAACAGTAACGACGAAAAAGGGGGGAAAGAAGTTCTGAACGGAAACAGAGGGGGTCTGAAACAAGACCCCTAATGTGAAAAATAAAAATAAATAGCTACAGAAGATAAACAAACTTATATAATGCTGCATATTAGGCACTGATCTCTAAAAAGACTGGGTCGAGCTTGCCATTGTTTTGAACAACCACAAAGTGCAGTCACGAATACTAGTTAAAATAGCGCGGGAAAGGGCTGCCATGTAAGTCGACATTGTTTATAAGCTTTGTTTGATGGGGAGTAAAATGGCGTCCAACGACTGACCTCGCTTTTAGACAGAAGATACTCGATCCAGTGTTTTTAGAGATCAGTGATATTCCGTAACTGGAATGCAGTAACGTTTGACCCGTTAAGTCTCAACCAAAAAACTTATTATAGGAACTAGTGGAAGGACATTGTGCTCAATAAATAATAATGTCAGCACTAGTGACTGAGAAAGAGCTTTGGCAAAGAATTCGCTTGTTGAAATTCCCTTTTAGTTCTTAGTACTATCTTGTCTTTTAAGAGTTTAGATACTAAGAATACGAGAGGAACATCCTTAGACGTTTTTGTCGGGATCTCATTAAGGAGAGGCAAACCTTCGGGGCCGAAGATAATACAAGAGCAAAGAACTCTTATGGATTAATTTTAAACACTTAATATACAGTTTTAGGTACACTTTAAACTTGAAGTAAGACAGATATTGAACGCACTTCCTGATCTGTTACTTTAGCTATACAACTTCACAAACGTATATGCCCCACAATTTTTGTTCTGAACACTATCCTTTCACCAAGATTATAGTGAGCGTCCTCTGAGCCTTTTCACAGAATGTTGAGCTACAGCATGTTTTACGATGTTTGATACACATGCTTCCCTTTGCAAATTTTAATGGATAAACGTTGATATTCACGATCACCGTCACTGCTAAACGTGTCTTGTATGTAGTTACAGCCATGCCGTAAATTCGATGCTGCACATGGTGAATGCTTCTAGTTAAGGCTGCTTAGTAGTTGCATCAAATGGACTTCCACCGAATTGTTAACAACCGACTGTGGCATGAAATCTACACATATCTGCAGAGATAGGAATAGTATCATTCATCCTTAAATACACTCTTTCCAGCCCAATCTCCATGTTCAGGTTAAAGTCGAGACTATCGTGGTCTTACACACAAGCCCTAACCGAACGTCGAAGTGATCGAACGTCAACTGGAAACTTTGCTCAGCAACTTGTGAGACGGAGTATACGGTGGAACACTACAACTTTCCAGCTACTCAACATAATTCGGGTCGGTGCGTCTTTGGTTATAATCTTAAAAGGGGATACTTGGTCTTGCTCAATCGTCTTTGATCTGGAAAAGATCCTTACAGTTTGATACAAAAGATCGTTCTCCGTGATAGTGTATATTCAATATGCAATGACATAAAAATCCATCAACATGTCCGGAGCTGCAACACGATAAGGACAATAGCCTTTGAAAAGAACTTGACAACAATGTTGTTCTTGATACGTAGTCTTTGTTGCATATGTGCCCATCCATAATGACAACTTCTGAAAAACAATATCTAATTTTTCGAAATTGAGTTGCTGCCTTTTCTTTTCTTCCCTTACAAATATTCAATTTCATGACACATATGTGGTTTTTTGCATATCCATTCACCTTAACCGGTTGTAATGACTAGTACGAACTTTATGTAACCACACAAAAATACAGAAGTGGTTGATGTGGTGTGCTGGTGGAGACCTTCTGGGCCTGTGGCTGGAGCAACTGCTCTCCTCTCTTAATTGCCTTAGGGCCATTGAAATTTTTGATTCTCATGTATGTTTTCCTAAGACCAAACTCTAAGAACGCACAAGCCTCAAATCACCTCCATCAACTTGTTCTATGTAAGATACAATAAATATGTATACACAATATATTGTATATATTCTTATTGCTTCTTATGTTTGAATTGCCATCTTTCACGGATCAGATAATGCAATAAAATAAGAAGATATTACAATTACAATTACACGAATAATAGAAGAAGACAGATACTGAAATGAAATATACATTTAATTGTTCAAATTTTGATAAATGGACATTCAATATTGTATGGGTTATAAAATTGAATATCATAGATGTACAGTGCTTGGTGAAATACTACAATTGAACACCTGAACATAGATCATATTCTTCGACTTCAGTAGCTACGGTTTCCGTCCAATTAGATGTTTATTTTACTTCTACAGTCCCTTGCACCAAGGTAAAACACAGAGATTATGTGAGACCTGATAGAATTAACAGGTTCAGTTCTACAAGGGTTTGGAATTTTTGATAATTAAAGGTTCATGATATGAGTGGTTCTTGTTAGTTTCCTGCCATTCTTAATATCCCGCTTGTACTACAAAAGTTCTCTTGCAACTAAAGCCATTTTACTCCATATTGTCGGTCCAATAAGATGACTCTCACTTAAAATATGGGGGAAAGATGCTAAAGCTATGTTCAGGTTAAAATAAATTTCTTCGCAACTTTCTGCTACAAATTAGTACAAGCAGGGACATGGGGAACCCTTCAATATTTGTGAAGTGCTGTACGGCAAAGTTTTAAGATCGCTTTGTAGGTTCACGCCTGACCTCACAAACATAGTTTCTACAAAAGCAAAGGTAACAAGAGTTCTAGTCTATGTCCCTGATCATGTCCAGCTGCTCCCATCAATTACCAGCTAAGATTTATGGTAACTGCTGAAAAAGTACCCCTCTCAATGTTTAGGGCGACAATTTCATATCCTTTTTGTGCTGTTTTTTGTTCGATCCATCTGAAAAATATATCTACACCTAATCTGTTACTGTAGATTCGATCATAATCCGGCTTACAAAGAAATTCATCAAAAATCTATGTAGAGACAGAAAATGGAATGGTCAACCATGACTATTGCAACCAGCCATAGAACAATGGTATTCCTTTTGGGGAGGGAAACCCCAAGTTTGGGAATTTTTGGTCTAGGAAAACGGTTAAAGCACCTTAATTTTTGCTAGTGAGTTATGCTCCGGGTAACCTAGCCTCTGAACACTAGGGGACGTTATTGATTACACGTTGATAAATAGCGAGGTTTGGAACGAAAATTCTTTGCTAGAAGTAGTAGAGGGACGATCTCCCGACACCCACTTTATCCACACAACTGGCTTAATTTATCCTTTCTTCTGATATTAATTATTACAGTTTCACTCACCAAGTCTGTAATGTATCGCCGCAGAATATTCTGTTTCAGGATAAGTGAAAGTCCCAGTCACAGTATGGCCATTATTTTCAAGATGTAATTTAGTTCCAGAAATGATCTTTTCGTAATTTATAAGTTGGAAAGGTTTAAGCTTTTTATCCAGCGTAGTTTTATTAAGACAAAGGTCTATTGGCGATTGACGATGTCCACCACAATGAGAAAAGTTTGCAACCCAGCTTTCAGGACCTGTGGGATACAATACACAAATAGTTGAATACTTGAAGTAGACGCGATATTTAAAGGACGTCATTTGGATGAGATACTTACTGAAAATCAGTTGCGTTCTCTATGACGTAGATGAGCGTTTTGTTGGTGTTAACTTTTTACCTATTTGATGGGTAAAATTTTTAACAAATAATGAGGTCATGGTTATCCGCAAATACGAAATGCAATCGTAGCACCGGGTCCAGATCGGGTAGAAAAGCCTCGGTTACACTGTGTACAGACCTTGATAAGCGAGCAATAACATTGATAGTAATTGCCGGATATGGCTCTGAGACAGGCTTTAAGCTGTTTCAGACCATTCTGCTTTAGGAACATCATGCGCTCTGGATCATACTGCATTTTAGCCTCGGTCTAAGTTGTTTTCATCACAAGGAGGCCAGTATACTCAAAACGGACCATTTTGACATTACCTCTTTATGTCAAAGCCACTCGAAGTCAACTTGGTGGATCATACTATTACATAAATAAGTAAAATATGTACATAGATAAATTAAGCGTAGGTTGCAATGGTGGCCATGGGATGAAGCATGGCTGAGTAGGTATCCTGGCCTGTTCGTGGTCAAAAGAGTTGAGAGCGGGGCTAAAACGCAAAATGGTCCAGAACACAGTATGGTTTAGAACAAGGCAATTATAACTTGATGGCCAGCACCATCAGATATTGGAATTGCACAGACCATACTGACGGTATCTCTTGTCGACCTCAATACAAACAATCAATCTCTGGCACCATGTGCTGTAGGTTATGGGAAGTAAACAATAACTAAACTTAGGCTAGAGAAACGCCTTCTTCCAAGGACACGCAATAATTTTAAAACAACTACGGTGACATCTATCAAAGATACTGCACTGGAGAAGGGTTCTCTTTTCTTCCATCGCATTAATAAATGAAACAAGTTACTTTTCTTTGCCGAGTGATGCTCTAGATGTTAGGTTCAAAGACCGTTGGACCGATTGTTGATATTGGAGCCCTTAAACTAGAGGTATGCAGAGAAATTTCTATTCCTAAAATTAAACTGGGAGACAAGGGAGCATGAACAAGGGAGTTGTAAGATTCTGGTTGTATCATTAATGTATGAGGAAGCGAAAGAGTTTCTTTCAGCTTTCTCATGATGATTATGGACATGAAGTTTATAAGTTACGTACTGTTATCAAAATAGAGGTAGTTTCAATTTTTTATAATATTTTTTCTTCAAGTAATAAAATGCCAATAATCATACCTTCGTGACCTCGGTGGTAACTCCATGCATGGGATTCTGTTGGAATAAGAGAATCAAGATGTCAATACTATCTGTGTTGTAGGGAGTTTTTAAAAGGGGAGAGAGATAAAATTACACTTATGCCTCTTGCAACTACTTTTACCCACCTGAAAATTGCCCAGACAGGCACTACCCCTAAGAACACATTCCTGATCAACAAATCCCCGACAGATAATTTCCCAGCGTACATTTCCCAAAACAGCAAGTTTCCAGGCTGGATACTTCCACGCCTCTGACATTGAATTCAAAAGCAGTTAAAACGAATAATATTGTTTTATTTGCACATATTTCCACAGAAATTGCATGAAGTAAAAATTTCGTCAAACAGATTCTAAAAATTTGGAGTATTTGTGTAAGTGTGTGCGGCTGCGAGCATTACGTAATCACGGGCTAATGCAGGAGATTAGCTGCCTTAAGATATGATCATTATCTAGTTGCTTCTAACACGTTAAAAATGAAAAAGGGAGCAAGATCTTGGCAAACGCATAGTAGCCACAGAAGTGTCACGACTTTTCAATAATAGCTCTATGACATGTTTAAAAGATGATAGCTGTACGTTTATGAGGTTATTGAGTTTATGGAGTTTTGACAAGAAGATTATTTTTTCTGGTATCTGACATTTTTTGAGGGCTACAAAAACCGTGTCGAAAAAGCAGAAGGTAGAAAAAACTTACGAATTTAACAAGGCATTTGATATGTAGAAACGCCAGAGTGCACTAAAAAAACTAAGTTCTATGAAGCAGACGAATCATCTCTTGTATGGCTTAAATCATATTCTCAAAAGTGCCGTTAAAGGACGATAATCGTGGATAAATTCTCATCTTTCAGAAAATGTACCAGTGGTGCTCTACAAGATAGTGCCTAGTATACGTTTATCACCGTGAAGCTTTACTTTTTGCTTATAACGCAGTAATCTAACGTTGACATTAACAGATTAAACTCAATGCGGATCTTTCAAGATCATGACCTATCGTTCGAGTGGAATGTGAGAGGGTTGACATAGGTACATAAACCTTAGCCGTAATAAACCGATACCTACATTTAACTAAATATGTTACACTTAATACACTGCATTAAGTGCATTACACTAAATCTTCAAGGCAATATTTCTCCATAGGAAGCAAAGCTACGATTTAGATTTTTTTACAGTAAAGCTAAAATTTGTCTTCGTGATCTTCGTTTGACCTAGACGTCTCTAAAGATGATTTGCTTCATGTAGAAATCCTAACTCTAAAGACATTTGACTAATTTCACAACAACACTTCGAGTAGAATGATGACGAATTATCAAATGTAAGAAAGGAGGTTATGATTTATGATAGGATCCTTTTTATTTTGAATTACATTATATAAAACATAATCAAATTACTTGATTGAGGGACGTAAAAAAGGTATTATGATATTTCTATTATTGATACTTACCTTTCGCATGTAAGAGCACAAACAGAACTATGCATGTAAAAGATAACTTCATCGTGTTGCTAGTATTGGCTATTTCTTCCCCATATGATACTGTCGTGAAGTTGGTAAGTGCTGGTGAGCATTGTGGGATCTTTTAAACTTGTATCCGCTGCTTTGACAATGTTTTCTCCTATTCGCTTTGACCTAAGATACTCCTCTTTGATGAGGAAATCAACTAGGGGGCATTTGTTTGTCTTCTTGCAATGCCACTGTCAGTCAATGATTGGGGAATGATAGATATGATTGGTTTAATCAAGATGGAGGTAGTTTTATAAGTTAGATATGAACATTATTAGGTGTTGCATGTGCAGTGAAGTACGATATTAATACATGTATAAGTAGAGTAGAAATATATATTTACGTGTTGGTTTAATCCCAACTTATGTAAAACGTCAGCTCTGGTCATGCAACTCACACTCTGATGTCTGAAATTTCATTTGACCATAACATCATGGGCATCCACTTACATAGAAATAACTTACTGTCTTTCTGGCACATTGTGAAGTTAGAGGCTTAGGAAGGAGGACTTCTTCGTCGATCTTAAAAAAAACAAACACAACATACAAAGAGATGCGTGGAAGTAGCCACACGTTTTTGAGGTTTAGAAGTCCCTCGAGACTATAACATCATGGGCATCAGCTTCCCCCAAAACAACTTCCCGTCTTTCTGGCACATTGTGAAGTTAGAGGCTTGGGAAGTAGGACTTCTTCGTCGACTTTTAAAACAAAACAAAATATAAAATGAGGGGAGTGGAAGTGGTCACACTTTCTTGAAGTTTAAAGGTCCCTCGAGACTATAACATCATGGGCATCCGCTTCCTTAGAAATAATTAAGCGACTTTTTGGCACATTGTGAAGTTAGAGGCTGGGAAAGGAGGATCTCTTGGTCGATCTTCAATACAAAACAAAACATATAAAGAGGTGTGTGGCAGTGGCCACACTTTTGAGAGGTTGAGAGGTCCCTCGACACAATAACATCATGGGCATCTGCTTCTTTAGAGATAACTTCCCGTCGTCCTAGCACATTGTGAAGTTAGAGGCTTGGGAAGGAGAATATTTTGCTCGATTTTCAAAACAAAACCAAATAAATAAAGAGGTGTGTGGAAGTGGCCACACTTTTTGGAGGTTTAGAGGTCCCTCGAGACTATAGTATCATGGGCATCCGCTTCCTTAGAAATAACTTCCCGTCTTTTTGGCACATTGTGAAGTTAGAGGCTTGGGAAGGAGGATTTCTTGGTCGATTTTCAAAACAAAACAAAATATATA
>JAAAKL020007754.1:0-16576 GCA_010016065.2 Carybdea cf. marsupialis auct. non (Linnaeus, 1758)
AAAAAAATAAAACGTTAGGAGTCAGAGCATCCTATGGAGTCGGGGGGGGGGGGGGGGGGGGGGGGGGGGGGGGGGGGTACCGTTTATCGTCTTTATATTACTGATATATACAACTTTTGAAGTCTAATGACCGGGTCACACTTACATTTGATGTCATGAAGAGACTAAAAAATAATCAAAGAAAGTACAAATATTTTTGGTTCAAAATTTATAAGCATGCGGTGCACGCCCAGCGTAGCTGGAGAATACGCCTCTGCATGATTCTAGTATATGTCTCATCTTCCAATTTTTTTTCTACTTCTGACGCCGGCCATGGCTCACATACATTTATCAAGATTGATTCAATGGTGGCAATAAAGAATGTTTTCTGTAGGCCCTTACCCATACAGAGCCTTCATGTTTCCTCGTTGCATCCAAGGCGTTGGTTGCCTCTGCGTTTCTTACACTGATGTTTTTTTCTAAGCTGTGGACTCACAATTCGAGATGTAAAAAATCGTCTTTATAGTCACTTTCAGTACCTCCTGCTCAATGTAGTGGGTTAGGACCATCCATGTTGCATGCAAGGGTTTTGTTCTTTTAGGTTCGAGTTCAAGGTCAACTTTCTTGCATTCTTTCTGTTCTATAAGTAGAAACTCTGTAGCTTTCTCGATCTTTTCTGATCTAGATCAGCTAATACTTCTTTTGGGCATCTTAATGATGTACGAATTTTGATGGTAAATCCCAGATCATTTTCCTTTCCAGCCATAGCTTTTAGCTCATAGAATATTCTACCATGCGGATGTTTTCGTCCTTAAAGCAAATTTACCGATGCTGGAGAGTGCTGGATCGATGAACATGTTGCCATAGCAAATTGTGCTTACAAGCCTTACCCTTTTCTCACTTATTTCTATGGCCGTCCAGTGCATTATTTGGATACTTGATTGAAAGAGGAGTGTTCTCAAGTTTGTCGTAGTTTTTACTGCTGAATTGCAGGCGCTGTGAGCAAGTAATTAGATCTTTAGATTCATGGTCTGAGAATGGAGCGTTTGAGTTCCTGTTAGGTCGATAGACTCAAAACCTAGGCTTGTGAGTTGCAATTTTGTAGCCACTGGTACGATAAGTGGGTCCTTTAAAGGAACACTTGCTCTTGGTTCCTACTTAGTGACTAAAAGGCCGAGAACTCCCGGTAGTGGCTGCTGGTAACAGATTTCGTGGGGTAGGCCTAACTTCAGGAAGCCGAATTTTACTCGATGGAGTAATAAAAGGGCAAGAATCTGGGCAGTTGTTCCCTCTTGTCTGCCACAGACATTAGTCTTACATACAAAGAAGGGGACTCCAAAGAGTCATTGATTAGAATTCCCTAAACCACGAAGGTATGAATGCAAGTGTTAGTCTCACAAGTGCATTAAAACCTGGTCACCGAGTCACCGAGTCACCGAGTCGTACTCTTTTATTATTAAGTAGTACGACTCAGTAGAGAGGTAATCAGTCGAACCAGGCTCAAGGAAAAGGCACTCGTTGCACAGGACAGAAGACATAAGACAAACATCAGAAAGTCTCTTATGCGAGAGAATATCAAACATAAATACGATTATGAGTAAGATATCCTCTTTCTTATACAGTGCTGCCAGATTGGTCGTGCTGCTCAAATCAATGACAAAAGTCGCCAAAGGTGCGGTATTTTTTTTTGGGGGGGGGGGGGGCGCGTGTTGAGGGATGAATATGTAACATTTCTATTGCTTTTCTTTAACTATTTCTCAATATGTGTTAAACAGCACGTAACATAGGAGGAAAACTGTTGAGGAATTTAAAGACTGAGCAGCAGCCACGGCTGATATTCATAAAAATTCCTAATAAATAAATGAAAATTTTACACGTTTCTATGGTAATGGATTTTTACGGTTGGGACTTTTCCAGGCCCTCGCCTTTTTTACAACGTCTCCATAGAAAGATATTAAAAATCACTTCTAGAGATAATATAACATTATTGTTTTACATTCTAAAAATATCCAACCAGTAGTTTAATAGTTAGAAATTCTTCCAGTTTAAAATGTCAAATTATGATAATATATGCACCAGCTATCCTACGTCACACGTTTTATATTTTGTTCACCTTTAGTCGCGTTGAGGAGTTGTCAGTGAATAGTGGAAGATTGAGTTGTAATTCTCGATAATGTTCATCCGCTTCTAAAAGAGGGGTTGCTGGCCCTTGTTTCTCGAGCTTCCGTCGTTTGAACTCTGCACCTTTTAACATAAAACAGTATAAACATGGACATATGTTTCATTTCCTTGTGCCTTCAGTGCCATGAAATGTCAACGTGTTGGATGATTATCGTGATCAATCAATATACCTAATTGAACCATCCACTATGATTCTTTCTCTCTGACGGAATTAGCTGTGTTCAGTTAAGGGTTTCCCTTGTTGTAAGAAATCCTTGCATATACTTAATCTTCGCCTACTGGTCGCTACACCACTGCCCCCTCCCTGCTGATTATTGCAGTGAGATTCCAGAGCTCTTCATGTCAGTGTAGTTCACTTACAAATGGAAAAGAAAGTGGATGCTGATTGGAAAGAAAACGGATCTGATGTTATTAATGACGTATCAAAATCCGTGCATTGTTGCGCCTTGCCATAGAGATTTTTTTCTAGGATTCAGTTGCACTGAGTTGCTGAAGGCTCTGGTCAGACAAGTATAAAACCCCTTTTCCCTCTTTCATAGGCCAAGTTAGTTTCGACGTTTTGAATCGAGGAAATTTTGGTCCTGATAAACAAACGGGCATTGTCTGCATAGTTTTACAAGTAAAAGATGCCAAGAATAAACGACAACTTATTAACAAGCTTTACGTCCATCTAATGGCTGACGTCTTTCCCCTCGTCATAAAATGACGGATACAGCATAAAAGCATGACGCTAACAATTCGTAAAAAATGTGCATTGGCTTCCTTTGAAGGAACTCTCGAAAAACAGCAAGAGAATAGCGTAATCGTTGTTAAGGATGTTTCAACGATGATGACGATGCTAGCCAGTGACGTATGCATGCGATGTCCCCTGTCTCTCCGTTCAGCTCTCCGAATCCTTTTGTGTCCAAGTAATCATGCAATAGTTTGATTTGAATGATTAAAACAATACGCTGTATTTTCTTGAATGGGGTCCACTTAGCTTTTAAATCACCTTAATTACAGGATCTTATTCATAACGTGCGTCTCTAACTGAGCTGTGGCTGTTGCAGCTTGTGAGCAGTGGCTTTGTGTTGCCTCTTCGTCACCAGGGGCTGGGTAGCAGGCATTGAGTATGTCAGACTGAAACCCTGATGCGGAGGGAAAGTGCGATTTGAAAATGACTTTGAAAATATTTTTTAAAAATTTTTATGGAAAAAATTCTGAATTTTCACGTTGCCCTATTAGTAAGAACGTCAATGGCCAAAATTGAAAGTGTTGCCCTTTCCCAACATCGAGATATCACCTTTCAAAGTTTTTAATCTCTTTAACAAACCTTATTATTTGATACCGGTTCCTAACCTAGGGAACCAAAGGATATTAACAAAGTTTTGAGCAGAGATTTGTGGAATTCAAACGCCTCTAGTTTAAGCACTATATACACTACAGATCTGGTATTTTGCGAAATAGCCTATTCCAGGGTTGATTTGGCTATCTGTACTCGAATCTTGTTATTTCCAAACTTTTAATTTGTGACGTCATCGCCGTCCCTCTGCGCAGATCGTACTTTTTGGTATTGAATTGTTGTTGGGCTCAAAAGGGGAATATAAACGTAGAATGTGTAGTGTGTGTTAATGCACAAATGCAGGTGTAGACTGTGAAAAAAGTAACAATGGAGTCGATGTGGAACTAGTCCTCTGATCTGAGGGTGGTACAGTCATGAACCACGCCCAGTTTGTATTCAGCTTCTTCGCAGGTAGGTCAAGAAGTCTGGATTCGATTAACACCTCAGTTAATATATAATCTGCGAATGCATTACTGACTACGCGTTAATTTCAGGATGGGTTGTTTGATGGATTAATATTAGGAATTTGAAATTCTCAGTGACTGCAAGGTGTACATAGACTGCTGCTTTTAGGACATTACAATAAAGAGCCTTAAAGTCGCTCAGAATTCGATTGTTGAAAAGTAGTGGTAGAGAGTCTGATTGCAATGTACCCCTGCGTATGTGTGCGGGTCTAAAATTAGATTGATTACCAAATTTGGCGAGTTCGAATGCAAATAATAATTCCGTTGGTGACATACTTTTCTATTCCTCTGGTTACTATTCAAAGTTATTATTTCAAACCCTCTCTTCTCAAAACACTTTGCAACTTTCAATAACCTGTGAACAGCATGATGAGCCTTTGGAGTATTGGGAGCTAATGTTCAACTAGAGTAATAGATCATGTTGTCAACGGGGTTACCTATTTCAGTTGGTAGAGCGCACGCCTCGAATGCGTGGGTCACCGGTTCGAATCCTTTTAGTGACATACTTTTCTATTTTTGTAGCTTCTATTAAAAATGCTAATTTATATGATTGCGAAGTTTTGGCATGACATGTTATTTCATGATTTAAATGCGAAAATGTTAGTATTTTTCAAATTGACTTAAATGGCCTTGGGGAGGGGAGCTGTGAGTGATAAGGTAGTTTAATAATGTCAAATGATTTGATAAGCTGTTGCGGAGCTCTGATTTGCTGCCTGAAAAGTGAGTTAAGTAGCGTGATAAGCATAACTACACCGCGGTTTGTCTCCCGGGCCTCTACTCCTTCTTACTTTGCCTGAGCGCTTCAACAGGGTGTATCTTAGAATATGGAACTTTTGATTATCAACAATCGAGAATTTAGTTTATTGTATACCGGTAGGGTAGTTGAGGTTTCATCGGTGCTACTGACCCTTGGTCGCTCTCTTCGACGCTTTATTGGCGAGCAAAAGAACATACGTATTTGCTCACATCAATCTTATGTAAACTTGGAAAACCACAAGGGATACATCGCGCCAAGACTCTTTGTCTTATTGGACAATAGTATACTGTTACCATAGCAACTATAATTGATAACATTCATGTTGTTCCAGCTTTGACTCAGAATAGATTGAGTGCTTTGCTCGGATACATCATAAAGTTGAATAAGGGAACATTAACCGATAACTGCTACAAGCTACCAGATTTTGATACATTTATCATTGTTATTTTAGTCTTCAGAAGTACTAGTTTGTATTACCTTTTGATTGTTTAAGATCAGAGTTCATCATACGACTTGTGTTGTTTATTACCGGTTCAAGGAAACACTCTTTGGTGTCCCATCTCCTCTGTGATTCGACAAGCTTCATTTGGACTGGGCCATCCATTTTTTAAAACGGTTGGGAAATGTATGGAATTTTGGGCAGGGAGCCATGATGATAATTTGACAAGGGTGGATAAAATAGTCTGATATCGCATGCTTTTGCACGCAGCCTTCCAGTAACATTTCCGTTTCTTATAAAGAGTGAACGGCTTTCAGATCATGGAAACCGACCTTGAGAAGCCCATACGATTTCGTGTTGTTAGTCTTCCTTTTGAGAAACCTACAATAATCCTGACCGGATGGACCTCTTGCGTTAGTTATTAGCATATGGATTATTGCCGTTTAACATCACATGTAAAGGCAATGTTGAGGAAATTCTTGAGGCAGAGGGAGTGTAGCATGGAGCGAAAGTCTTAAGAAATAGCCTTGTGGGGATGCTCTAGCAGAAAGTTCAACAGTTTATTGCTGAGGATACCTGTTAAGACTATTCTCTGACACTTCTTACACCCATTACACCCAGCCATCCGGAATTTACAAAAAGGGCCAAAACCTTTTTTTTGTTCCCTGAGGGAGGGGTGCTTTAATCTCTTCCTCCCTTCATATGCTACAACCCAGGTACATTAACACCCTTCTACCTCCGCCATTTGTTTGCAGGTCCCTTGCAATGTCTAGTTAGTTGTGGTCCAAAGTATCGAGCATTATATCATAAATGAGAAGAAAACCGTAGTTTAAATGAAAACAAGCAGATTCATGTTGTAACACAACGGGTTTAGCTGCACTTGTTTTACTAGCAAGTAAAGACTTACAGTAAGGTAGTTCACCACTTGCAGTTTGCTGCCCTACCACTGCAAGATGGTTTATAATATCAGGCAAAGCAACACTTGAACTTGTGTTGTACGGTTCCATCTTCAAGATTACGGGAGTGAATTTCCCAGGACTGCAAAGAGACTGGTTCAAGGGGAGGGCAATGGAGTAGGTGGGGAGCCGTGCAAGCTGTATAAGTGGCCTGGTGGTTATTCTTCCATTGGAGGCTACCATGATGAGGCTTGAAAGTAAGGTAAGAAAATGCAATCTACGCTATCTTCCCGCTCCTTCTGCCTTCATCAACTAAACACGGGAAAAGGTAAATAGTTTTGGAGTCTGGATACCCTCATTTCTTTTGGACTTTTTTATGTTGCGAGTTTTACTTCAGAAAACCTTAGATTTTGTTACGTAGGTGCTTCGCCCGTCAAAAATTGGGAAAGAGAAGTTTTAGGGCAGTGTTTGTTGCCTTTCAAAATTCATATTGTAGACTGTATTCCTTTTTATACCCAATTGGGACAGGTGGGTATAACCATCGAACTTTATGAAGATGATCATGAAGACGACTAGTCCAGAATTTTATCAATCGGTATCGCGAAAAAGAATAAGTTACGTTGTTAGATGCTTTGTTTATTTAATATCCGCTAAGACCCATAAAACTACTATTCCTCCAAAAACCCTTTTATTTTGATGCCTTCACGGATTGGATGACCCCTGGTTACGAGCCACAGGGAGAGGCCATCACTTGCCACAATATTTAAAGATGCTTCGGTGATGTAGCGGAGTCGCGCATTAATAGCATTTTGAACGTAGTGTCTCAGATGGAGGTCTTTGTCAGATCGGGGGGTAAATTACTTTGAGAAAGATGTACGTAACTTTTTAAAAATTGTTTTGAGTATTTCCTTTAATTTTTTGATTTCATATTCTCCTTACTTTTTTTCTCCTAAAATTTTACATTTGTGCTTGGTTTTTTATTTTTCCATTGAAATTTTGATTTTTCTTTGATTTTTTTTTTGTTTTCGTCAGATGTATTTTTTTTGAGAGATTTACCTCTCGGGTCAGATCGTATCTAAGATAATAATGCCTGGGGCAACATTGACTGCATTTACAGAGGCAGTGAAGGTTTAGGATTGCTTGTACACGTAAGCCATAAAAATAGTTATTATTCTAAATCCGACATTGTGATCGATGCGTATGTAATAGTCTCAGAATTTTGTAACTCTCTGTGTCAGAAAGGACAGTACAACAGAGATAACATCCATCTGCATCAGGCCTGCGAGAAAACTAGCACGCTTTGCTCGTGACCCACCCAGGTATTCAAAACGTCACCGAATCCCAGATATTTTTATCATTAGCAATCGCTCACAGCAACCCCCAATAATAAACAGTACCCTTTGCACTTTCATATTTACTTTCTATTTGTAGAATCTATAACTCCTCCTCTTTCAAATACCTTTCAGGGTCCCCTCTGTCTGTGTTTTGTTTTCTTTTTGCTTTGATATTGGCTGATAATACTCATCAACCTGAACAGAATCCTTATTTAGCTACAATGTTGTGTAATAATATCAACTTTTATTTTAACTTTGTACAAATATCGCTAAGTGTCGTCTCCTTGTGAAAAGGTACGTCTTCTGCAGACCTATGTCAACTTTATAGTTAGCATTGCAGCGTCCACGTAGCGAGACAACTGCATGACGTCCACTTGTGTACGATTACAGACTAGACGAACATCACGCTCATGATTTCAGCATGATGCATCGCATTGCAATGTATAAATAAAATCGGGTCGTTTTATAGGGATTGCCAATAACTTTGTTTATATGCGTGGTGTAAACCAGTTAAAAAAGTTCCTGGATCTTTCATTTCGCAAGAATAAATCTTACAGGGGATATTATCTTTCTTAGTTGTTTTAAAATAACAAAGCCCGTCTTTATTTAACTTATTTGACCTTTTCTGTCGAGACGTCATAAAGATTGTGAAATACGACATGTTCAGACAGCTGAGTCAAACAATATATGTTAACAATCCGGTTTGCATATGATATCGCTGAGTTTCAGCTCCCGGAAACCTGGTTTGGGAGAGACACTTGAGATATCATCTTTTTATAAGGCCGTTTCTGATTCCACCTAAAACCGCTTGCGAAAAGATAAGAGATATCATGAGTTTCTTCAATGTAACCAGTTTTATATTAAAAAACATTTTTGATTCCCTACTTTATAATGGTGGGCATTAACCTTTCTTGACTTATCAGATAATCTGTACTTCAAAATTCCAGCTTCGTACGACGTTACAAGTTAGTGATATCTACTTTAAAAAATACTAAATAATACTTGTATATACAAAGGAAATCACCATATCAATGTATGTTCATTTTAGTTGATACCGCGGAGGGCCTTCTAACGACGGTCTATTAATTCAAACGAATCTTCCCGCATTCCTTAGTCTGGTTTAACTTGTTCATGAATATAAGAGGGGAATCGTACGATGTCAAAATCTACAGGTGGATGAGAAATGCTAACACGTTGTAATAAATGGACTTTGGTCCAGTCTAGTGATTGGCTTACGGGGATCACATGTTGTAATCATACGAAAGAAACGTGATCGTTTTAATAATAGCCAATCGAAATGTAGAATGTTAACGTGGAGATTCCTTTTCTCATTGTGAAACAAGCGTGATCAGTCAACGATTGCCGCGCTGTGATTGGCACATCTAGAGGGGATGTCAGTGGGTGTAGCTTACTATAAATCTGAAGGAGAGCTCGTTACTTTATTCCCAAAATGGCGGATCAGCAAGGGACTCTTTTCTCATCCTCACGTCGTGAATTTAGAAACAAACCCGTTGATAAGGTATGTCTTTTCGAAATCAGCATCTGATGTTGACGTTTGTATTTTAAAATCATATATTTTTTTTCAGTGACTGGGTGTTAATGTCTAACATTTTGCTTTTAACAGATGGGACCACATAAAGCGGAGGTCGCGTTTCTCGTGGAAAACGGCGCCAAGAAAGAAGTCGATCCTTTTGCTATAGTTGACGATTTGGAGCCAACTGGAAAGCCTTGGTCCGGTAAGTGATTGGATTTCTTTTGCTTATTTTCGCAGTATATGAGCCCGACACACAAGCTATGCAAAAGATGTAAATTTTGCCCAGCTCTATCTTATGTTAACGTATTACTGGCTTCTTAGGAATTTTTTTTATTTCGTGTAAACGCAGTATACGATCATGTTCTAACGATTGGCATCGTAGGATCAAATAGCCTGTTCCATCAATTTTAACTGGAATATTTGTAGGCCTCATGTTGAACAGGTACATTTAGATATGATTTGAGTAGGTTCAACAGATTTTTATGCTTGAAATTTTTGGCGCCACTCCTTGTTTCCCAGATACCGGTACCTCGTACGATACTTGGTTTCATGGTTGTTTCTTACTAGAATAAGAGAGGTTGTTCTCGATATGTACGGCTAACGTTTACACATACAACTATCTGTTGAATATACGACTGATTTATTGTTTAAGTAGGTGTCGACTGGTCAATTTAAGGATTCCTTGATCTTATTTTTTGCAGAAATGACCATAGCTGAACGCATCAAGAGAGTCATACTGAACACCGTAAAGATCGTATTCTTAATCGCCCTACTTTACATGTTCATCTGCTCGTTGAGTTTTCTTAGCTCTGCTTTTCGTCTGCTTGGTGGCAAAGCTGCTGGTGGAGCATTTTCTTCGAATAAAATTTTGAGGAACCCTGTTGCCGGTTTGATGATTGGAGTTTTAGCCACAGTTCTTGTTCAGAGTTCGTCTACCTCGACGTCGATCGTTGTTGCTATGGTAGCTTCTAAAAGTGAGTCGACTTTTTAAATGTTGATCGTATTTTCATGTTGTTTCATATTATTATACTGAGGTCGAGTTTTTTAATAGGCTTTTGGGTTGCTAATAAGTTAGAACTGCTTCGTCTAACATTTGTCCTTAACGCGCCAACATGTTCAGGCGGTGTCCCAAAAACTCGACAAACTTAATTCATTAGAGTTGGTGATTCCCGTGAGGCTAGCTCGATCTAGACCATTGATAGACTCTCCATTGATCTGAAAGCCTACATGCAGTCATGCATGCTGGTCCTATTGTGTAGAGGCAGGAAACGACAGGTTTTCGTCAAGCAACACTGCACCTCTTGATGTCAACCGTAGGATCGATAAATGTCTAGTTACGAAATATCGAGTAACGCTGCTTTATAGGTTAATTGACCGTAGCTTTACATGAAATGCTGTTAAGTAAATTACCGGACACGTTATGACGTGGTTAGAGGTGTGTCATGGGTTGGCTATAGCTTGCTTGCGTTCAAATCCTGGGTCATTTCGGCGATGACATTCAGTTTTTAGATTTTATGGAAATAATAGCACATGAGATACCAGAACTTAGTTGATTGTTCTATATAATTTTGACATTTTGGCGACGTTTCGATTATTTCGAAGCTGGTTTAAAATTTAACCGCATTTAGAAAGAGCGGATTTTACAACGAGGGGGCCAATAAATATACATATATAATATATATATCAATAGATAGATCTCGATGATCTCGTTGTAAAATTCTCCCTTAGAAAGAAGAGCTTTTGAATAGAAACCGCCACGAGAAATTGAATATGAAAAATGTCGTGTTTCATAATAACGGAATTGTTTCGATTTGTACTTGACGGTTTCTTATTTGCAAGCTCTGCTTATTTGGTCATTCTCATGTTTATTTCGATGGGGTGTTGTTTTGTGGGGGGATCTTTTCCCTCTTACTGAGGGCACATCTTTCCCTTTACTTGCTTACTGCAGTCATTGATGTCCGCCCTGCCATCCCCATCATTATGGGAGCCAACATCGGCACGTCCGTCACAAACACTCTCGTCTCCTTGGCTCAAGCAACCGACAGAAACCAGTTTCGAAGAGCATTCGCTGGCGCAGTAGTACACGATATGTTTAATCTGCTCTCCGTGCTAGTATTTCTCCCGTTGGAAGTGGCTTGTGGTTATCTGTACCGCATAACTGATTATCTGGTTCGCAAGATGGACCTGAAAGGAGGGGACAAATCGATGAAGAAAGATATGCTAAAGAAGGTAACTAAGCCCTTTACCAGTTTGTTTGTCCAGTTGGACAAGAATGTCATAGAAAGAATCGCTAAAGGGGACGAATCAGCCAAATCAGCCAGCCTCATCAAGTACTGGTGTGACAAAGGGACCAAAACTCCTACTTCCACCATGAAGATTTCGGAAGTTAATCAGACGATACTGAGTAACGCCACTGGGAATCCACTAAATGTGACTCTCCTCGTCAACCAAACATCGTGGGAGAACAAAACTGAAATAGTTTATTCCAAGGTATGCAATTTCTTGCTACATGACACGGGACTCAGTGACGACGCAGTCGGTGCAATTATGCTCGTTCTCTCTCTTGTTGTATTATGCTGCTGTTTGGTGGCCATCGTGAAGACTCTACATTCTATGCTCCGTGGTAAAATTGCATTGGCAATCCGGCGAACGTTAAATTCTAGTTTTCCCAAGCCTTTTGGATTTCTGACAGGCTATTTTGCAATTGCCGTGGGAGCAGGGATGACTTTTCTTGTACAGTCCAGTTCAATTTTTACATCGACATTAACACCCTTAGTGGGTTTAGGACTTGTCTCGCTAGAGAGTATATTTCCCTTGTCACTAGGGGCGAATATCGGGACTACAGCTACTGGTATTCTTGCCGCAATGGCCAGTTCAAGTGACAAAATAGGTTATGCCTTGCAGATTGCACTGTGTCATCTGTTCTTCAACATCTCGGGAATTTTGTTCTGGTATCCTATCCCAGCCATGAGGAGAGTGCCACTACGACTTGCGAAGAAGCTGGGTAACACTACAGCAAAGTACAGGTGGTTTGCTCCCCTTTACATCGTCTTAGTTTTCTTCGTCATTCCTGGTACATTGTTTGCCCTCTCAGTTGCAGGCTGGTACTACATGGCAGCTGTTGCTTTATTCTTCTCGGTTATTGCCATATTTATTATTATAGTGAATATTCTTCAAAGGAAGGCACCTCGGGTGTTGCCTGTGAAACTCCAGACTTGGGATTGGGCACCCAAGTGGACCCGCTCACTCGAACCTCACGATAAAGTGATAACTAAATTCTGCGAATTCACGAAGAATATTCGAGGTTCAAAATGCAGACGTTGCGACTCGCATGGTGATATATATGTCCTAAAACCCATTGAAAGGACTACAAAGCGTAAGCAGAGTATAGTTTAATTTGCTCTTCAAGTTTACGAGAGGCATTTTGTCTCTTCCAGTTTCGTCCTGAGTTTGGACATGCGCCTATCTGTTTAGGCCTTTATTGGTGTGTCTGTGACAATCATTTCCAAGCATTGAGAAATGCTACCATATGTACAATTATCGGTGAATTTTAAGGTACTGCATACTAGGAGCAAGTCCAACAATCAATGTAGGTTTAGGTTTATTCTAATTTCATAGAAAATGTACATATTACTATTCTGACATTCATATCCTTTAAGCCATCTGTGCTTACCTCTGTTTTGGACGTTCACGGAAAATGGGGAAGAAAAAGGGTAATAGAATCGTGTTTGGCGGCGCTGCTTAATTAAAAGTGAGTCGATTCGTCAAGGGAAGATTGCCTGTCATTAATGGAGAGGATGTTGACTGAATATATGGGAGGGAGGATTCACACGAGATGCAGCACTTGTGCAGTTTATCCCTTAAAAGAGGGTTATTTTTTCTAATAGCCTTATTGTCTGACAGGCGAACCGAAACAACTTTTCCACGTGATTAGGAATGACTAAAATAGGCAGCCTTGAAGGAAGTTTGAAATAGTCTTTAGACATGAAAATATATGTATATACTTATATATACATATATACGTATGTATGCTTAGCATGTTTAGAAACATTCAAAAGTTTGGTTGATATTAGTGTATTTGAATTCTAGGAAACTATTTTTAGCAATGCTTTTGTTTGCAGTTTGGTGTGATTCTGTTTGAGTTCACTAGTTGATTTTTCAGACCACGTTCTGTCTTGGTATAGCTTTCGATAATTTTGGCAAATAATTTGAATGGGGGCAGTGAAAAGTAGAGGCAAATTATAGGGCATGTCCTTGTACGCCATTTCCGTGTGAGGTTTTATATGGTTTTTGTACTGGAAAGATAATCTTTAATATAATTAAAAATACACAACTCCACTCACCTTTCCGAGAGTCATGTTGCACAGTTTTAACCCTTAACTTGCTACAAGTATCCATTAATTTTTTTTGCGCTATTCTGGTGATGGACCCTTAAGCGATTATTGCAGAAAATTGAGTACTACTCGCGTGGGACTGCTCTATTAGTACCCATTGCCCTCAATACTCTTGAATGAAACTTTGACATTCTTGTTAAAGAGCAAACAGTTTCGTCATGTAGTATAAAATTGTTTAATAATACGACATGGTCTCACGCACGCCCTATGAAATTTTCGATAATCAAGCTGCTAAGGGGTGCGTTGCCTGAATAGCATGAATAGCATAACTTTTTCTAGACTACGTTTATTCAAACTCGAAATCTTTTCTTGATCTTATTATTTCCATGGATACTACAATTACCTGCGGTAAGAGTTAATATTTTGCTGTACATACTTTTTCCACTCGCAGAAAGTAGGTAGAGTTTTAACTATTTATAGTGCAATCCAGCTAATATATGGGAAAATTGTATGATGCTTAAAATGAGTTTGCATTAAATGTACAGTGATTGCGCGGGTTTTGAGAGGAAAAACTTGCCGTTATACAATACAGAGCTTCATCGATCTGTTCTTGTTTCATTCTTTTGCCAATCGTCAGTACGCATAGGTATTTTTCATTGAATGGTAGGCGGTTAAACGTTTATTAATTTGGACCATTTTTTCTAATTTACAGGAATTTCCATGGCAA
Source organism: Carybdea cf. marsupialis auct. non (Linnaeus, 1758) (assembly GCA_010016065.2). Taxonomy (NCBI): domain Eukaryota; kingdom Metazoa; phylum Cnidaria; class Cubozoa; order Carybdeida; family Carybdeidae; genus Carybdea; species Carybdea cf. marsupialis auct. non (Linnaeus, 1758). The sequence continues at coordinate 13,967 of JAAAKL020007754.1, forward strand.
CTACCCGCTGACACCTTGTATGCAATTGAACCCTAACCTTTTTATCTAAGTTTGCTCCTGCATGACTACATGTCATCTGAAGGAAATGCTGATATCAAGGCTGGGTCAGTTGCTCGGAGTAGCAGTATGTTTGGCCTCGCAACGATTTTCTTGACTTAAAACTCGAAACAACGAGCATTTTGAGCGCTGTATCCAAATTTTGAAAACGACTCGGTTGCCTCGCCAGGAAAAATCGTGGTTTCAGAATGTGTTACAGCAAAAGATTGTCGACGTACAGTCGTTGTTCTCGAAGATGAACGAGCTATTTCCCGAATCTGAATGTTTTCAAACCTGGGAATCTTGCAACCCCTTGCAATTGCGGATCTGTTAGATTGATAGATTTTGCCCTTCAATAGTTTCAAACAGAAAATGTGGGTATCCGCTTCTCATCAGGTTTTGTTTTTTTCAGTGAAGGCAAGTGACATAAAAAAAGCTTCGTTCTGATGTTCTCCACTTCATTTAATTCCATGCATTCATGTTTAGTCGCATTTGTAAGCACCGGCTGCCAACATGTTTTCGACTTAAAAGAATTTCCTCTACTGTAAAGTTCCAGCTGTTACTTTGAGCCACTCTGTTTCAGATAATTGTCTGAATTTAAGCGAAGATAAAAATTAATTCAGCCAACAAGGGCCTTATTCTAAAGGATGTAAACCTGACAAAGAGAACTTTCGAGACGATAATTTTTTGTATTTATCCTTTTCAAGGGAATTTTCTAAAATTTTTAAGCTTGCATTTTTGTAAGATATTTCCTCAACAACTTCCAGTCTGCTGCATAAAAATAGAGTACTATCATCACGTTACACAATAGAGCACTTAGTACTGTACAGGTGCATTCCCAGTCAGCCAACAGAAGAAAGATGAGAGACGAAATGCTTAAAAGGAATCAGACCAATTTCAGAAATGCGCAGTGAAGTATTGGAAGGAAAAGTTTGTCATAGCTTTACATTGGAGCAGTCTTGGGTAAGGCAGCAGGGCTGATTTATGGTCCTAGTACCATAAAGGTCCCGGGTTTTCTACTGGGTGCGCCCTCCACTTTGATAAATCTTGCGTACAGGCTGCCGTTTTGTGCAACCGCTGGAAGTAAAACTTGCGCACGCATTAATCGACAGCTACAGGATCCCCGTGAAAATCGGCCGTGAGCCGGCGTATCTGGTGACAGGTAGGTCTTTTTTACAGAAGTTTTGTTATAGCCAACATTCGTTTTTGGAAGAGCAATCAAGAAGAGTCTGGCGGAAACTTAAGTCTGGAGACGGAGATTCTTTAGCTGAATTAGCCATCGGGGTCTGGTGACCAATTTGCGTCTGGGATGACTGATCTGTAGTGGCTGAATAGGCTCAGAGGTGATAGCTCCAGTTCATTTGTATTGGTGTTACGCTGTTGAGAAGTGTATATAAAAAATCGTTGATAATAGATATCCTGAAACTAACCAGTGAGCTTTAATTTTGAATGTGACCTTCCCGCGTTAATGTTTGTATTGAAATCTCGAATTATAAAAATGTTTCGCGACCACAAATCGCAAATCTATATTTCGCAAATTTAGTAGGTTTTGGTTAAATTGAACTCGTGATCGTAGGCATTTATCATGCGGGGATCGTTTCACTACTAGCTTCACCATTGCCATTTCATAGATGGTGCTTACATGGACGCCTGTGGTGATCGAGGGGATCGAAGTCTGACCTCACACCAAAAAGGCCGATTCAACCACTGCCATTAATTGTGTAATAGTTCACATTTCGGGTGGTTAATAACGAATCCTCACCATTTCCACAAAGCTTTAATTTGTTCTCGAGGTTTCGGTTAAAGCAGTAAAGTTAAGCGGCGGAAGTGTACTTTTAATACTCGTTTATACTTGACTTCTATTTATACTTTTGTGGTCCAGATTGCGTTACCTGTTCTGAGAAGGTAGAATGTCGGACAACAGCTTCAACAGCTTGCGTATATCTTTCACTTATCTTTATCTAAATTTAACTACAGGGCATTTTATATTACCACCAGCTCAAAAAACCTTGCTATCCGTGCCTATTGATAGTTCATTGGATACTCAAAATTTGATTTGATTTCTCTGTAGCCAAGTGGATAACACTAGAAAGACCTTGGCAATAATAATCAGGTTGACTTGCTTCAGATATAATTCGATTGGGAAAGTTAAAATGTTTTGATGTGTTGCCAGTAACGTGTAGTTTAGACAAAGCAATGAAGTGCGAATGTTTTGAGCTGCGGGCTTGGTAACTGAATGATTTACCAGAGTTGATCTCCGTAGCTACTTGACTATCTGGAAGGGTAAACAGTTGGAATTGCAGGCTATCAGAAGTTGTTTGATGTTACATAAGTACATATACATCGAAACAGGACGCATGTAAGTGTGAATAGCATTCTGTGGATCGCTGTCATATTTTCTAAGAAAGGTATGACGGTGGAGGCGTTGGCGAAATGGGGGAAACATGCCCCCGCCTGCGCCCACAAATGTCTCTACATAAACAACACCGGGCACTAAATGATCGTCAAAATCACGAGTAGTAGTACCCCCCTATGGTTGACTGGCTGCACCCTTGCGTTATGGAGATAGAGACA
>JAAAKL020007755.1:0-16575 GCA_010016065.2 Carybdea cf. marsupialis auct. non (Linnaeus, 1758)
AACGTATCCTAAATGCTTACTTCGAAACTAAACTACGATAAAATAGGGACAACATTACGTAGATAAGATAACGTAAGATTATTCTACCTTTCTTTCATATGGAAATCGCGATCTTCAATATCCGGTTGATGACCAACTTGATTTGGAGAATGCTTGTAATAAGAATCCTGTACCTTCTTTAAAAGGCCATTGAGATCCATTCGTTTCGCTTCATCTGAATATGTGCAATATTGTTTCATTGTTGTTAACTATTATTGAGAGAAAAGAACATGAAGCGGGTGAGTAAAAATAAATCTGTTGCCATTTCTGCACAAGTGAACTTTCTCCCAAATAAACTTTTCGCGACTCGGATGGGATTATATCCTCAAAAGCTTATCGATGTGACAACTTTTCTAGCTTTCAGAAGACCCCCTATTGTCCATACTGATACCACACACCCCACTCTTTTGACCCTTCGAAAACTCCTCCATACATCATCGCTTGTGGGACCATTGAAAACTATAACGAGACAAAATAATACGAAACGAGGCTATTTTTGACGTTTATTCACCAGAAACTTGATACCTTACATTCGCAAATATTTCATGTCCTCTTGAGCTGCTGCTAAAACATAACAATCCATCGTGGTTGTCATATCTTCAAAACAACTTTCTCCTGACCACAAAAAACTATTTAGGGCAAAAGTTTTAAAGTTCTTTTATGATATTTCCGATTATCTGCTCTTCAAATCTTCATTTAACATAAAAGTTCAGCACCAGATAATTTTATCAGGCGATTTTGAGTTATTTTTTCATTTGTTCACACAAGTGAGAATGCAGTCTTTCACAGCACGTAATCTCCGTACCGCAGGAACTCAGCTTTTTTGCGAAAATCGTGTTCAACTAACCCTCGCCTTCATTCCGTGAACAAGTTAAGGCAGCATCCAGTTGGTAATCCACAGCCTTGTTACTTTATGTATGCCAAGCACCCGGACTGTACACAAACACTTGTATAGCAAATACGTTTATTTTACTTTTCGCTTTTAAAACCAGACCTGCCGTCTCCCAAAAGCAAATCAGAGATGTTTCGTTAATACAACTGTTGTACAACCACAAAGACACTTAAAGGGGGATGCACAGTATGCCTAAGCTTTCTAGCAAATACACAGGACTTAGGGATTCACAATATCGTGTGTAAAGCAAATCTGACACTGAAACTTTGCGATGCAAGCTCTTATAACCATGGGCGGAGATCGCTGTAAGAATTGGGTGGGGGCGAAAGGATTAAACGTGGACTATTTGACACTTCTGCCCCCAAAAGTGGGGGGATAAAGCAGCTGTTGTCCCCCATCCTTAAAAATGAGGGGGGCGAATCCTGCTTCCCCCCAGAATCCATGTCCGTGCTTATAACATGCTGTCTAAAGGCTTTTATCATCGGCTATTGAACCCTCAGAGATCCTGCGTTTTCGAGAAGGGTCTCAACATACTCTCCAAGTTTTCGGAACCTGGCGGCGCCATTCAAGTGTCATTTACAGATCTAACAATATTAATATAACAATACAATACTTGCTGAAAAGCTGATGACAAATGTGACCTTGATTCTTATTTTTCTTTAGCCAAGTTTCACAATAATCTCAAAACGTCTCACACTATTCTGACTTCGGGAACGATTTTGATGCATTCCCTAAAAACCATTGGATTTTGGAATAGGAGTCATTACATCTAGAAGACAGAGTAATCTTATCAATAATAGTACGCGTCAAGAATACAGAACCCTTTGAGGAAATAAAGTAATTGCTAATATTGTCTAGTCAGTTTATTGCATTGTTATTGATCAATTAGTTGTTGATGATTGTTGAAATGGGATCATAAGTAGCAGTGCTTTCGACATTACAACTTGGGGCTTTAATTTTGGTTTCATTCTGTTCAATTCTTGGGGGGAAAATGGTGTATGACAAATCTTAAGTTTTCACAAAACGCAAGGTTTAAAAACTCATTGCAGAGCTAAATTGATCCTTCATAATTCGCAAAATTAATGGAAAAATTAAAAAGTGATACAAGGGGTAAAATTTCATAACAGTGCCATCCCTCCTCTGCAATAACGGACAAAAAGAGTTTCTACTGTACGATTGAAACAGCTTTCTTTTCGAATGACACTCATCAAAACCTATAACGCCATAGATACACATGCGACACATCATACTGTTGACTAACTTAACAATAATTGGTTTACAAAACGGACGCACACAGGAACACAATTAGAACAACTGAACATCTAAAACAAACTCTTTTTGGTGGCACAAGTTTGGTTTGGAAAGTTTAATGTGGACATCTTCCAAAACCCTAAGATGGTACTCAGACCTAGCCTGCTGTACCACCGTAAAGTACCGCCAAAAAGAGTTTGTTTGACATTTCAGCATTGGTATAGCTATCAGGATTAGGGCCCAGGTGTGTCAAGCCGAAAAATTTGTTAGTTTTTAAAGCTTGGTGTCATGGATATCACTCCCCCCGCCTCCCCCCATTCCTAAAAATACAGTTTAATGTAACGCTAATGCTCATGTCAGTTATAGGTATGACAACAACTGAGTAACAAGTGGTCATGAGCAGAAGCGGTCTGTCACAATCATGGTGGTACAGTTGCTAAATTGAAGTAGATGGATGCATAGTGACTCTTGGCTTCCTTTGCGTCATTGGTTCAAAGATTAATCTGCAGGTAAACTAAAGCATGACTCGGTCGATGTATCGACTGTGCGAAGCTTTCGATTGTTTATGTCATCAGCTGAAAGGAATTTCAATTTATAGAGAAGAGGGGATTTTGAAATATCAAGTTTGAAAGGATACTAGAAAAAAGTGACATTTTCACTTTTCTCTAGTATCCTTTCAAAATTCAATACTATTCTCCTAGATGCTATGTAATAAATTTAACGAGTGCAAATATGCGAAAATAGACAGTTCTTCACTTTGTGGGCCACGCTTATGTTCACTTGATGCCTCCAAGGCTTGCGCATGAATGGGGTGTAAAACTTACTTTCTTGTGTCTGTAAGCATTGCTTTTTTGTATCCTGCTACCCGCGCGAAAGCAGCATTACGACATTTCGTTGTGACAAATCAATGAGCTTTACTGTTTCTCTGCTAACATATGGCCGATGGCTTACATAAACCAGTTAGTTGTCGCTTGGCATCATCACTAATTCTTCTCGTATATCTACACTCCTTTACACAGAACGATTAGCTTCTGCCAAAGAGCAACACTGTCTTGTTCTTTAGCAGGAAATCCGATGGGTCGAACCGATCATTTAGGTAACCTTATTTTGAGCTAAAATCCTTGCTATTACCATACGCGTCCTGTAGTACGAATGAAACCGTTTATATAAAATGCCGACCGTGGATACTGGGCCACCGGCAGCACCATAAAAACAAAAACCAGACGGTAAGGATATGTATCAAAAAAGGTCATCGGCCATCTTACCGACAACGCTTGCTCTGCAGCTCGTTGGATGCTACGTTGCTATGGAAACTTGAACTCGCATGCCTCAAGTTGAAGATGTCCGGATTTAGTAACTGCCTGCTGTTCGGTGCGTGCAGATAATGGAATTAAAATCCAACAGATTCTAATATACAGATTCAAACATTGGCACATATTTGACATCACAGGTGGAGAACAACAAATGCATACCCTCGACTCACGCCTCATGGCTTGTAACCACATGCATTCTTTACACGCTAGCATCATATCATAAGGGGCTACGGCTTTCTTGAGTCTAGTTCGTCAACTTGTCTGCTTGTCAAGTTTCCTGAAGTTTCCCCTGTTCTATCAATATCTTTTGATCTTGAATAGGGAAACCGTGTGATCAATGAAGCCTACAGGAACGACCTGGGAAAACGGTTTTCCAGGGATGGAGGGTAGCTTCCAACAAACCGCTATTTGACATCTAATCTTCAATATGCAAAACTCGTAGTTTGATGATAATGCTACGAATAGGTGAGTATTGATATCACATCCCCAAATCCTCTACGTACTCATAAAAGCACGCGAATCATGATTTAACTCAAAAGTTTGCTAACTCTGTATATCGGATTCACACTGTGACCCTACTTGACCACAGATATGTAGTTAGTACGTTGTTTCAGGAATCATGCAACAATAATCATAAACATACAAGCTGTCAGCTTTGTCAAATGAAAGTAGTAAGTGGCACATCTGTACACCAACTCCTTTTATGCTTCTCATGCAGAATTGAAAACGCAGACAACATGGAAAGGATATCATGCAACTGAGTGGAAAGGATTTATAACAGTGGCCCAAATTCTAAAAATGCAGCTTTCCCTGTGGCTACTTTGGGTTTTGTGGATTCATATCAGAAGGGCAAGAACTCTTTACTCGTCCGTATCTCTAGATTTTATTTCATTGACAATACAAGCGGAGAGTGTCAATGGAGAGAATGTGTCTATATAAATACGTTCTGTGTTAAGACTTTTTACTTAGTGCTATACAAACACATGTCATATGAGCAGCAAGTGGTAGGCTTAAAATCACTTCACGTACCTTCGCAGTTCCTCCTTTGACAGACGGCTGCTCTTTATTATCACATTTTGCTGACCTGCGTGTTATGAGAACTATGCCAACCACCAACAGCACTATAGCAATGAGGAGTACAATTAAACTAAGATATAAAACCTTTGAAGTTGATTTGCTGCCAGAAGCAGTCTTTGTGTCAGATATGGACATTAAACGACGAATGGAAGCCATGCCTAGAAATCTTCGCTTGTTACACTCTTCTATGCTGGCAACGTGGGTCTCAGACATAAAAACCGCAAGTTTCAATAAAAATCAAGGTGGGTGATGATAGGGTTTTGATGACTCTGTCAATCATCACCGAAGGTCTACTGAGAGTTAATGTTTAACTTCATCAATTAAAGCCACGGATCCATCTGATCAAACAAAACAAAACCTGGTTTCTTTTGTGTGGAGGACTATATTAACCACAAAAGCTAAACAAATTCCACATCGCGCGATATGAAACACTGGAGAAATCTAATATACGTACCGTGTCTCTTAATGATATTCCATTACCACATTCCAAAGCAATGTGGTAAGACGAGGAGGAGTCGCGAAGTCAAAACAATGTGATAATGGCAAAACACTTTGCAAGGTCTCAACTAATTCCAGGACCCACGATACTGATCCTTCAGAATGTTGCAAGGCAGCAACGATGTCTAAAATGGATTCCAAGATAGCTGGTGGAACCCTGAGCACATTGGTTAAACTTTTTACAAAATTTGCTTTTATTATTCATGTTCAGTAGGAACAGTGCCGAAAATAGGTACAAACTGAAACAGTAATTTTCTGGACTCTAATGACGTGATAACGTGCTTGCTAACATTGCAAAAGTAAAACGCAAGGCAATAAACACAGCACCCATTACCATAGTCGTATGGCTAGGGAAGAAACGAGGGCCCTCCATATTTCTGGAAATCAAAATCCGTGCATAAACTATCGCCTACCTTCGCTTCTAGAAAATCTGGTAACCGAGATACTGACATTCAGTAGTTTTAAAATAAATCTGAGTTTAAACTCCCCAATCTGAATTTGCTGGAATTTTCAAATTTCCGACTTGGGGCTGTAAAAGTAGTACCCCCTCCCCAACTAAATTCAAATGGCCCCGACATTAATAGAGAGTCTGCACGGACTTTGTGTCCTTATTGCGCTGCGCCAATTCCGTAGCTGTATAGGAAGGAAACCTTGAGTCTCATTGTACTTCTTTCAAGATTCAGGCCAGCTTATTCTGAAAAAAATCACACGGCCCTGATTAGCTTGGTTCAGAGTTTTAAATCACTTCTTGGTTCTAGCGCTGGCCCAAATCGCAAAACGTACCCAGTCAGATTGGGTAGATATTTATGACTTAACATCATCTGATCGAGCTTGCTCGTTCATTTTAAGTCTATTACGTCATCCATCTCGGTCCTGCATCAGGGTTAGGAAGGCATTCGGGCAGGCATTTCGTGTCACGACATACTTGGTCGATGTAGGTTATCGTAGGGCTTCCGACTGGCGTGAAACCTACCTGGGAATCAAGAACATTATTTATAACGTTGGCAGACTCCAGCTTCGCTTGCAAGTAATGCCCTATAAGCGCATTCTACTTCATTGGAAGATAGCACATATATTGAGGGTGTTTCCACGAAAAGTTAACATAATGCCTGCTAGCCGTTATGAAAAAACCTTGAATCATCCTCCCAGGACAATACTTAGCATACACTGTTCGATTCTACTGGCGCTACGGTAGTAGAATATCGCTCTGTGGGTAAAGCAGTTGAGAAGAAAATAGTAAACATCGTTTTCCACTCGTATACCAATGTATTGCGAAGAAGAGAGAGGGAGTTTTCCAAAAAACATCTACTGACATACACAGGATATGACCTGTGTCACGTGATAAAACGAGATAATAGTCTTCACAATTTTTGTGTGCATGTCCAGATCTAACTTTAATATACAGGGGTAAACTTGGGGCATACAGGTGCCATACAGCCAAAGATCTAATTCAGTCTGATTACAGGATATAAGTCCGAAGGAGCGCTAAATTAATGCTTCAGTGATGGAATATTTTGCAGATTTAATTCCATGCCTTGATATGTTACACTAGCCTACCCAGCACCAAAAACTTGACATGCAGATCTACCACTTGCCATGAAGGATAGTTTGTAAACAAGTAACAAGCCATTTGACAACTCCTCCCTTTCAGAGGCATTTTAGAGTGTAACTCCCTTTATCTTGCAAAATCTTATTAAGTGATGCCCTTCCTTGATAGATGTAGCTATGAACCCAAGTCTTCAGAGCCTCGAATTCTACTGGCGGTAAGGGAATCATACCCCCTACAGAATCTGGTCTCATTTAAACATCATGGATATTTTCCACCAAAACGTGGTTGACGCCGCCCTCACTACGAAAACGCACAAAATATCTTCAGTTGTGGTTTTGGCAGGAAGATTAAAGTAGGTAGACATATTGTCCCTTATGTCTCCCACACGCAACGTGCATGGACGGCATCAACTCCCTTTAAGAGCAGAAGCATATTCCTTACAGGTAAAAACTTAATTGGTAGTAACTTTGGTCGGTGAAAACATTACTCACTAAGCCATAATTTAGTCAGTTGTTACCGACTAAAATTTTAATTTTCTTTTTCCAACAAAAACTATCCCTGTACACAATGATGAAAAAACGTCACTTTTATACACAATTATATATTTCTGCATATTTCAATAATGACATTTATTCTATTAGTTTTCTTCTTGAAAAAAAGAGGTTTACGAATCTTCATTATCTATATTTTCAAGGGATTTTTTAATGTTGTCTTTTATGTTGCAGAAAAGGACAATTATCTGTTTGGATTTTTTACTTCTTGTAACGTTTCCCTTATGATATTTAACCCCCTGTTTTCTTCTAACTCCTGTCTACTAGAAGTGTCACAATAAGAGAACAGGGGAAGGATTACACGGGTTTCCATTAGACACAAAATAATGAACATGATAAAATGGTTGGTCTCCATAATGTCGGTAATGATTTTGCCGGTGAAAAAATTTTGCTCATGGAAATTTTCATCGGCAAAAAAAAGGCGGTAGCATTTTTGGTCGGTAAAAACTTTCGGTTGGAAAAAACTTTCGTCAATTGCAAAAAATATAGTTAATTATTGCCGATTACGTTTGTACCTCTAAGGTATGATAAAATCTGTATGAGCAGACAAACGTTCTGCATTCCAAAACATTGTTTTCGTTTCCCTTCTATTCTTTCACTCCTATAAAACATCCTGGTCACTTGGCGAATTTATGGGTGTGAAAGCCATTGAGTGCAGTTGGAAGCATGCTTCTGCTTCCTTTCAGAAGTTTGCTGTTCTGGTGGTTTTCCGGCAAATGTTTTGGATTTTGATTTACTGGAGATATTTTATTAAGCGCAAAAAGAACTTGGAGCATAGATGACAAAGTACATGGCCGAGTATAATTTCTCTCGTTTACTAACGAGGTCGTTGTGTTAAATAATAATGTGTGAAGTCACTTTTCACTAAAGAGATGTTGCACTTTCATCGCAATTCATCGGTATAGTTTTCAACGCCTTCATACTACCATAGTAGCCTGCTCATAAGGAACTGACATATGATACATGGTCAGACAATTTTAGCTTCATGGACAAAGCATGAGCAGAGTGTGAAAGGTTGATATACTTAGAAATTCCTCAGCTTCTTTTCGATCCCTCTCTACAGTCATCGATTCCAACTGGAAACGATATAGTGTTTAGTGGAATAACGTTCGTCAAGGACTTCGGCGAGGATACCCAGTTCCCTTCCGTTCATGCCTTACACATTAAAGTAATCGAGTAACCGTAGATGTGCAGATAATTTTGGATAGAGGGTTGTAACGGGAAAACAATGGAGACTCTTTTATTCGGCTACATAGTTTACACTAGAAACTAGTTCCAAGGCCATGCTAAGTTTATGGAAATGTTATCCTTTTACACCTTTTTATGTCGATGGAGTATTGCGAGCTCATGTTGTGACAAGAGAAACAGATAATACTAACAGTGGAGTTCACATAGATCAGTTACAATAACATAAGTCGTGAATGTGTGTGTCACGGGTTCGAATCCTTTTGGTGACATATTTTCTATCACTGTAGTGTCTTAACTGATCATGTTAAATCCTCTCTAATCGAAAACACTTTGCAACGTTTAATCCAATTGGACAGAATGATGGGTCGTATGGTGGTCTTTCTGTGGTGGAGCACATGACGCAGGGAAGCTAATCTCCAAATTGCGTAGAGTTCATGTCCACCGATGGTATATTGGAGGCTAATATGGCGACAGGATAGTAGAGTACGCTGTTATCAGGTTTCATCTATCTTTGTTGGTAGAACATGCAGTAAGGATGAGTGGTTCACTGGTTTGAATCCCGTCGGTGGAAGAATTATATGACATGTGATATTCTATTTCGTTAGTGTGCAAACGACATTTTTTCAGATATGATATATAGGTGCTGTAGCAAATCAATTACTAGGAGACGAATGAAAAAGATAGCACCGATATACCACAGGCGAAACTAAGAATGATCAGTCAAAAAGTATTTGCTATTTTGATATCACTATTATCATACAGATAGTGGAGAGTATGTGTTCGAAGATGAATGATCACTCTTTGTATGGCGAAGAAGAGGAGATGGATATTGCAGAACTGTATTGCGTTCCAAAAGCAGCAGCGAAACCGTTGTATTCCAACAATAAATGCTATGATGCAATATTCAGCATCCTGTTACATATCTTCCTACTCTTATATACTAAAGTCGAAAAGGTTCGTGAAGGATAATTGAAGAGAATAATTGATGTTAATTTGGCTCGTTCTAAGCTGATATCTTAATTTTGGGATCCATGACCAAAATAGTTCATTCACATCTGCGTATTTCACTTGCTGAGGCATTGTGATATAGTAAAATACGAAACTTATAGCAACATTAGTGTATCGAATACGCATCGTCATCGACAATCTTTATCGACCAAGGCGACCGAGTGACCGAAACTGTGCCACTTATTCAGGTGTCGTTTGTAACGATTTCTGTGACCAGTGTCTATCGAAAAGCTTAGCAACAGAAATCCGTTACTTAACATAATTGTAGCGTAATTACAGGTGGTATCTTGTGCATCTTACGAGGCCATCTTACTCTACATACTAGTGCCACAATAATTTTAATCCACCAGCCCGCCAGATCTAATGCGAGCTAATTGGTTTCAGCCATGTATCAACCTGTTTTTAATCTGCTTTCACTTGATGCTTACCCCGCTCATCTTTCCGTTTTGCCATCTTAAGTTCTTGACTGATTCTTCTTTTACGGTAGAAATATCATCTACTCTATCTTGTTTCTGTTTACTACATATTTTAATATGTCACATTTCTGAACCTTTTAGGTTTAGACTTTATTTTGGACCAAGAACTTAATGGGCTGACCCATCCCTCATACCAAGCCAGTTTATTGAGTTTACCGCAATGTCATCCATGAAGGCCTTTAGTGGTGCACAAGCTAGAATACCTTACTGTTTGGTTACTTCAGGATCGTCAGCTCTACCAGTGCAATCAAGCACGGAACTAGTGCTATCTGTCGCAGTCCGATCTGCAGACTTCTGGTAGTAAAACTACCCAACACCAATGATAAATCTCATAACGAAGTTACTGTAGTAGGCCATTATCAGAAGTATCAGGAATTGATTCAAGTACACACAAGTACTATACTGCCTCATGGATGCCGCTAAAATTCTGTATGCAATCACTTTTACTTACAAAGCACCCTCCAATACTTCTTAAGGTTACACCACTGATGATAATGATGACGATGATGATAATAACAGTTCTCATTATTATGATAATTACCAGCGCAATATACCACTGTATGCCACAGAAGTAATACGAAGTTGTCATATGTCATATTTGGAGATTTTATGGACTACATATTATGAGAGGTTTTATTGCATGCCGTTAGATATCGAAATTGCATTTATGTGAGGCTTATTTGAAAACATTTAAGGCAACCAGAAAAGAATTAAAAGGTGTATAGAGCGATGGAGGAATTTTGCGAAGCTGTGAAAATTCTCGTTAGGGTTCTTGCCACGTATTTCTGAGTTCTGCCCATAAGATCAAAACACCATTGCGCAATTCAGTGAGTTAGGAAAGAGTACTCAACATCATCCTCTGTCTACAATTATAGTGGATGCACCAATAAGATCATGCAAGATGGAATAACAGACCATGATTGTTCCTGTCATTTTTTTCTGAATTCGTATCCACTGGCATTTGAAAGGTACAAACTTTCAAGTAAAACTTCTACAAGGGTCCAAAAGACATCAAGAACAGTCCTATAGCAATGCTGTTTTGTATAGATGCACGAGGGCATGATTTGTCTACCTTATGTTCTATTTTTGCTATAAAAGTCCGAACGACGAAATTCGTAAAGGAAATCCTATTAAACGTGGAATGCCTGTGCCTATAGCGTCCTTTACTATTTCTCAACTTTTAAGTATTGCCTAATAGATTGTAAGCACTCCCTTGCTGCAAATAACCAGTGATGCGTTCTTTCATCTTGAAACACTTGCTGTTGTATCAATGAATTAATTAATTTAGCTATTGACATTCAATGCAAGATAATAAGAAGCGCTCCTATTGTCCCTTCAGTGTAATTACACAACTCGTTACCACATTTTAAGTTCACGACTTATCAAATCGAATACCATACTTTTTATGCTGTTTTTATCGCATAAAATGTGACGAAGATCTAAGATACGAGAAACTAAAGCTTTGAGGAAATATTTTTCGTAGATGCTTTTCCATAAATTACTAAGTCAGGACAGTTACTATAAAAAATGGAAGAGTATGTCACCAACGGGATTTGAACCAAATGGCACACTCCTTCGTGGCGTGCTATTTACCAACTGAGCGAGGTGAGACCCACTCACCCTGGTTCCTGATGTCATCCAGCATTGGAAGCTAATACGGCGACTGAAGAAGTAATATTGTCAGCGTGGCTCACCTATCTCAGTGCGTAGAACACGCCTTGCGAGTTCTTGCTTCAAGGGTTAGAATGCCGTTGGTGACAAACTGTTGTATTTCCCTAATATCTTTTATATCCTGAACACATTTCAGATCCTTTCTTCCCAACAAATTTCTTAATAAGGTGCAACCAAAGGAGCGTAAACACCGGGAGGCTGCGAGTCTCCGCCCTCAATAAACTCAAGAATCTTAATGCAATCGTTTATTGATGATGGAAACATTGAAATAATTTTGATTTAGGTATGATCAGGCGACGTCACAAGATGCACTGCACGTCAGTAAAAAACACGATGCCTCATAGCATTTCTTGCATTGTATGATGATAAGAATACGTTACCTTATCTATCAATCGTGTTTACCATATTTACAGTTACTTGGAAGTAGGAAGAGGTGTATAAATGTATTAAAATGTAGCAGTAATGGTATGTATCCTCAGAAAATGCCGTTCGTACCTGAAAAGTGCATAGCTTTCCATTCTTTAGCAACATGGAGTACAAAGGGAAGTTACTACTTTTGTTTTCCAATAGAGGGTGGCCCAATTCACTGTTTGATTGGAGAGGACTGGTCAAATCTGTCACTCAGAAATATCGTTGGATGAGCACTTTGGTCCAGAAAATAATTTTTCAAAATTAGTGCTTGCTTCCCGTCATATGTAACTGTAGTACATGCAGTGACCGAACCCTGCTGTGAATCAGTCTTGCAGAAATTTTGCTTTAGGAAAAACGCCAATGCTGTATTACTGCTAACAGTTAACTACAGTTAGTACGTCATTGATGATGGATTTTGAAACGTCTCGCTAAGAGTAGAGTTACTGGCGTCTCCTTAAATGAATGATAATCTTAAATATTTGTGCTTGCAGAACAGAATTTTAAAGTAAAACAGAATCAAATAAAACAGGCGAATTTTCAAAGATGTTCGCCCACAATCATTTTAGCATCATAACCATGTTATGTCCTCTTCTCATAAGAAGTAATTTATCGGAATAGAGCACTATCAGTATATGTGTACAAGAACCACAGGAAAACCAACGGATTGTTTAACAGAATAGTAAATACGTTACATCGGTCGTTTTATAAAATTTGAGTGTCCAGAAGATGAAGTAATAGCTAATAAAAAGAACGGAACTTCAGGGGTTGGACTAGTATCACTGCCTTCACTTGTATCAAAGATAAAATTTTTAATTCGCCCCACGTCCGGTGCCAAAATTGGGAGTTCAAATTGGAAATAGTTGATGCCAATGACCACGCCCTATTGTACGTAAGTGAATGGAAAATCCCCTCAAAATATTTTTAGACTGGCACCGCCACGTACCTGAATTCGTAGATCAGATGAAGTGGTAATACATCAGCGTACATATTCAGGATAGAAATCCTTTTGAAGGTGCTGTACACTGCATAACAGGATTACCATTATAGGAGTTTGACCTTAACCTCTCTCTCGTGCAGAATTTTTTCCCCTTCCCCCCTTCCCCTTCTCCCCTTTTTCCAGCGTGGCCCTTCAATACTAAGATTTTGATTAAACGTGAAAGCAAAATAAGAAACGAAGCTTATTCTGCTGAGGATACTGAGTCCAGTTGTTATATTCATGGACAGAAGATTTTTCCAGTTTCTTTGAGTCAAAGAATAGCTTAACAGGCTTCAGATACATATTTTTCACAGTAGGGCTGATTTGCCTTAGATTAAGATATTAATATTGATGACGCTATGAAAATGAGCCAAACAGAAACTTTCAAGATGTGGTCATTAAGGACCAGTGTATTCCAAATAGACTTTATTTAGTTTAATCCGCTGATCAACGAGCCGCCGTGGTCTAGCGGTTAAGGAGTCGGACTCACATGCCAGAGGTTGTTGGTTCGAACCCGCCTAGCCCGATATAAAGACAACCGGTTGGGGAAGGCAACGGGGAACTACCCCTGTAATTGTTGTCCCCCCGCAGAACATTGCTCAGTCTGGCTGGACAATAAGCTACGCTCGAAATTGAGTATGCCACCAAAAAAAAACAACAAAAATTTGTTCAATGTTTCCAATCTGTACTTTAACACGGTAAAAATGTGCCAGGTTATTGATATTCTGTGATTGGAATTTCTTCATGAAGTTTTCATGTACCTACAACAATCGATATCCATCGTTAACACGTTAGGAAAAAACATGTCTTCATAAATTTGGCAAGAGCGGAAAACAATGCCCTTGTGTCTTTCCTCCATCTCTCCAAATACTGATGTAATTCCAAAGCTCCTTAAAACATGACGTCCAGCAAAAGCTCTGAGAAATCACTTAGAGGGGTATATGGAAGGAAATTCCCGAGAAAGTTTGAAACTTCTTTCTGCTAATAACGCATTTTTCCTAAGATGGGGGAGGGTGTGGGCTGGCCTCATGAGCCACATGGGTCACACATGGCAGATGGTTTCTCCAGACGGAAGCATGGTCAAAGTCTAGGGATAGTTTTCTCAACTGTGCATTTTACCTCTTTATGATCTGATGATTGATCAACCAATTGATTAACTTCCTGAATGTATTATGAATTGTCACATCCTGCCATCTAAAGATTAAACGCTTTTCTAAGTCAACCAATCAAATCTTTCAAATATCAAGATGGGAACCATTGTCCCTTCGAGGAGTTGTTTTTGGTGTGGTTTGATTATATACTTATGAAGGGACATTACATGCTCATTGGTTAAAGCTTATCTCAGTGCACGAAACCGTTATTTGTTTACGTTACTAAGAGCCAATATTCAAGACTGGTGTGTATTCAACGTTTTTATTGGGAATCTGATGTTTAGTCTTTCCAAAGTTGTTTGACAGAAGTTGTTTGTGGTATTAAGCGACACGTCGAAAACGAAATCACGTTTTGTTGGAAAATAAGCTGAATTTGCCCTTTTTAAATGATGATGAAATATTACAAAAAGTGTTTGGACATGGGGATTCAGCTCTCGCGTTAGATTCCATCGCTCTTGACAGGACTTACATGAAAAACAATTTAGTAACTGACGTGAAGATCTTGTGTAAAGATTATTAAATAAATACATAAATAAAAAGATAAACAGATAAACAGAGTCTAACAGACACATGGCCAAGTGGCCAAGTGGCCAAGTGGGCAAAGTGGATAAATTGATAAATGGATAAATAGATATTAACTGTGAAGCGTTTCGCATTTAATTCTGTTTGTCGTCATCGAATGGCACATTTTCTCTAACATACCAGCGATTCCATGAGGGCTAATAGTAAAAGAAGTGGTGTCTCAACCAAAATATTCAATATTTGAGTCTATAAAAATATTTATCTACAAAAAATTGCCATATGATTTCCTTCACAAGCTTTGCGAATTCTATTTCGAAAGACCTTCGGTACAAAATGAGTATTTACTATCAATGGCCATTGATCTTCAGCTAATTAATTTTCAAGATACTGTTTACAACTGCCTAGAAGGTGGACAGGATATTATCTTCTCTTCCATGTTGGGAATTGATCTGTTTGAATGACGCAGGAGGCAAAACTACGTATTACAACTAATCTGTTCTTAAAATGCAAATTTTATACAATAAAGAGAGACTGTAATGTAAAAAGCTGTTAACGTCATACACTGTTTTCAAAATAATCTTAGGAACATACAGAAATACAATGTGCAGGAAGAAAAATGACTTACTTAAACTAACATTTTTTCACCACCACCGATAATTTGAAACATTGACGAGCAGAAAGTAACAGAACGCTGTCTCTGCCTGTTATATAAATTTCTATGGTATGCATGTTGTCAAAACTTTTCGAGCCTCAATATTTTCAATAATCCCTCATTTCCAGTTGACAAATACTAGGAGGAGATTAGAGGCAGCAAGAAATTAAACTCTCATAGAACGAAAGAAAAGTAACTATTGCACAGGCAAAGTAGGAGGCGTTAGGGAATTCTGTGATATTCTTGGGACCACGAAAGATGACAGGGCTACATATCAAGAAGAAAGGCAGAAGAATCGATCAAGATGGGATGTAATTGGCACAGTGGTAATAATTGACGGCGATGGGAAACTACTGGCGGAGAAAGAGGAAGATAAATGACGATGGTGTCAATACTTGAGTAGTCTCCTATAAATCAAAAATGAGAGAGAAGTATTCGACATTTCCACAAGAGTTCAAAGTTCCATTGAGGACATTCCGATTGAAGAAGTGTACTTAGTCATGTATCGCATGTAGATCAGCAAGGCATCTTGACCATCGTGCCTTTAACTTATTTTAAAATTGTTCATCTTGATCACGATGTTGGTATTGTGATTTATAAGTGAGAGTGCCACTTGGAAACTCCTTGCATGTAATTCCTTGCATACAACACACGTATCAGAAGCATTTGATGCAGAGATTGAGCATGATAATCTCTCATTACTTTCTAAGACAATATCTTGATTCTGAACCGCAGCAGTCACAAGGGTAGCTACTATAAAAGAGAAGCATGTTGATAATAACTTAAAGTCAGGGATGAATGAGGTCTTGGAGTAGTCCATTATCAAGATTATTCACCAACTGTGGGGTCAAATATTCACCTCTGGTCAGTCACAACGTGCTTCGTATCAACTACAGAAGGAAAAATTACATTCAGGTTCTTCATGTCTATTCAATTGAAGTTTGAAGAACGTTTTAATACCGGTATCAGAAAAGAAGCTACTATCATATGTTACACCGGAATTGATGTTTGACCTAGTTTGAGATCTCTACAACTTTCGGCAATCCTTCAAGAATTATAAATCTAAATATGTCAGACGGTAAAAACTAAACTTGGGTACAAGATATTTTATCAAAGATACAAATCATTTATGCGCATTGTTGAATATTGGCTACTTGAGTCAACATACATATATCTATATCTATACATATATCTGTGTCTGTGTCTGTATCTGTATCTGTATATATATCTATATCTATAACTATAGGTAAATCTATATCTATACCTATATCTGTGTCTGTGTCTGTATATATATATCTATATCTATAACTATAGGTACATCTATATCTATACCTATATCTGTATGAATTC